>JANHAO010000471.1:0-41443 GCA_026873985.1 Saraca asoca | reverse complement strand
AGAGAAAGCTATTTATAAGGCAATATCTCACTATAAGATCTTATTTCAACATGTTTTATTGGCTCAAACATACACAAAACTCATTCATTTCATTCTCCAACTAATTAGTTCATTAATCAAACCATTTAATCATAAATCATGCCTCACAATCACATAACCTATTTTCATCAACTATCTTCATTTGGTCAGCAAATCACAATCAAGAAACATATATTAATTCAAAAGAACTTACTAGCTAAAAATACAAAGGTGCAACTAATCATACCAAATATGTCTATGCTCTTCAAGAACACAAAGAAGAGTCTATTAACTCCCAAAATTTTCCAAAGGTTTCTCTCTTTAATTGAGCTTATATATTTAGATTATGATTCAATTTAACAAAAATGAGCTATATCAAACAAATTTAAGCACTAAAACACCAGAAAAATCAAGTTAATTCATGGGTTAAATAGTAACTTGAATAACAGCAAAAATTTTCAAAAATTCAATTCTATGGTTTCACCAATGAATCCGCATGATTTTGTTATTAAATCCAAAAACAAGAAGAGAAGATTCATTGGTAAAAATTTAAGAAAATAGTAGGAAGAGTTGATGAGCTTACTTGTAGAAGGAGAGTGTTAAGTTAGAGAGAGTGATAGCTTGAGGAATAAGAGTATGAAGTCTTCATGACTTCTTTTGCTGACACCAAGAAAAAAGGAAAGGGAAGTTAGCTAATTGGAAGGTAGAATGGAAAAAATTGGCCGACTTCTCAATAACTACAAGTTGACCATTTTTCCTTTTATGTAATTTTTCTATTTCTTCTATTTTGAACTCAAATTTAACATACTTGCCAATCACCAATGATCACAAAATTTTAATATAAATTAGTTCAATGATATACCTTCATAACGGCTCTAATTTTACACTCATTTGATAGTCATAACCTTAGTTTCAATATTTTCAAAGTTCTATAAAAATTAATTCTCAAAATATGAATTTTTATCTTTTGAATCTTTATGGCAATAACTCAATCTCTAGAATATTCCCAAAATTTTATATTTTCTATTTTTACTATATCTAAGTCTCTCATAACTTCAAATCTCTAATTTTGAAATCTTTAATATTTTTATTTTTCTTATCTCATTACCAAAAATTGATTTCTATAATATTTGGGGTATTACAAGCTTAAATTTTTTCTTGGTTAAGAATCAAAATGGGGGATAAGGCAAGTGTGTTTAAGATCAATTTGACAATTGAATGGATGAAATTTTCCAATTTGAATTTCCTCTTTTCAAATTCTCTTTGACTATCATGTTGCTTTTAAAATTTTAGTTTTAAATTCTGTTTTAGATATTCAAAACTCCACATGTTACATTTGGTATTGAAATTAATCATCCAATCCTTTGAATTTGACCTGAACTCACCCTCCTACAAAAGTAGAGTAGTTTAGTACATTAAAATTTGATGGCCTTGACAACTATAAAGCCATTTCAAATTTAAGACAAGAAAAACAATCATTGGAAAACAAAATGTGGTTGATCTTTGAAATTGAGAAGTTTCTATACTATCACAAGTTGACAAGTTCACGAGTTAGACCATGCGGCATTGCTATCTACCACCTAAAAACAAGCTAGCCAATGGTTAGTCCTATGACACCAAGGGATAAAACTATCAGGCCACAAAGCATTAAAGAGCACAGTGGAAGATAAACATCAAGGAAAACAATCTATTCAAACATAGGGGGACAAAGATAACATATCATATAGCATAAAGCAAGCTAAAACAAGCACAACAAAGCACCCAAGAATGCAACACATGCAATGCAGAAAAATAAAGGTAAAATCGAATAAAATATGGGACAACACAAATTGAAGAGGGGCTACTTCTTTGATTAGCTTGGAGTGTATAGGAAAGGCATCAAGCCACACACTCCAAGCCCTAAACTAGTGTCACAATTCCTCACCATAGGTTGATGTGCACTCCCTCCCTAAAGAGTATTTTGAGCCAAAGGCCTAATGACAAGACTAGACATACTTTTTGAGAGTTGACATAAAGCCTTTTCTCTTAACTTAGAAAGGGTTTTACACCTTCTTTTATATCAATGGAAAGCTAAAAGTATAAGTACCATAATTATGTGCTTATCTACTCACACTGGACAAGTTACCTTGATTGAAATTACATAAATAGCCCCAAAACATAGAAAAATGAGAAAAATAGTACAAAACTCAAATTACCACCAAATTTGTGCTAGAAGACCTCTATACTATGCTTGATTTATCCACCAAGTTTTGTGTCAAACAAAACATGTTTGCCCACTAAACTAGTGCACAAGGCCAACTTGTGACATTCTCTCCCACTCAATTGATCAATGTCCTCATAGACTCTACTACTTGAAATCCACTAAGTCTTCAACTTCCTCCTAGCTTGTCTACTTATCTTCCAAACCCCTCCACTTCACTAAGAATTTTCTTCTTGGGCGCTTCCTTATAATCACCATATGCACTACTAGAATCTCCTGTACTATTTTTTTGCTTCGACTTGCTGAGGTTGACTTCTGGCCTAATAGGCTGATTATGAGTTGAATCTATAGTGTCTAGATGATAAGGCTTCAGGTTACTAACATGAATAATGGGATATATCTTCAACCACTTCAGTGGAGCAATCTTATGAGCTACTTTCCTAACTTTGGCAATGACAGGAACTAGCCCCTCATACTTTTGAATCAATCTCTTGTTTTTGGTCCTATGGCTCTTCAATTGTTCTGACTTTAGCTTTACTAATACAAGATCTCCCACTTTGAATTCCAAATCTTAGACCCTCTTGTCTACCCACTTTTTCAATCTCTTTGATGGTTTATCTAAGTAAGCTCGGGGAACTTCTATATTCAACTTCCAATCTTTAATGAAGTGATGTACTTTTGGATTGACCCTTTTGTAAGGCTCGGACACTATATGGGGTAAGAGCAATTGTTGACTTGTTGCAATCTCCAATGGATTTTTATTGGTAGCAAAACTCTTCTGAGCATTAAAGCAAAATTGTGTAACATCGAGTAGTTATAGCCAATTCTTCTTATTAGCACTCACAAAATGCTTCAAGTATTTTTCCAAAAGGCTATTAAATCTCTCTATCTAGCCATCAATTTAAGGATGATAGCTAGATAAGATGTTGAGTTGTGATCCAAGAATGTTGAAAAGTTCAGACCAACAAGTCCTAGTGAATTTATTATCTTGATCACTCATAATATCTAGGGAACTTAACCATAAACTAGAAAAACAATCGAGCTATCTCCTCTATCATCCAATACTTTAAAGCTAGGATGAAAGTTTCATAGTTCAAAAAATGATCTAGTATGACCAAGATAATGGACAAATCTCCCACTTAGAAAGGCTGGAAATAAAGTCTAGTGAGACACTTTCATATGGTCTACTAAGTACTTACAACGGCTGCAAAAGTCCTCTGGTCTTATCTCTCACGACCTTGTTTTGCTAATAAATGAGACAAATTTTGGTGTAATCAACTACACCATCATGCATCTATGGCCAATAGTAACCTTGCTTCAACAAGGCATAAGTATTTTGCTGACCTGGATGGCCTGCCCATAAAGTATCACAACACTCCTTCAAAAGTACTTTCTCAAGTCAACAACTTTGGGGACAAAGAGCCTTTTCCGTTTCATCCACAATAGATCATCCTCTATCAAAAACTAACGAGTTTTGCCCTTTTTGGCAAGGTTCATGATGGATTGAGCCATCGAATCTTCAGCAAGATTCTCTTTGATGTGCTCCCAGATATTAGTATTAGCACGTTAATTCTTATATTCATCTAGATATTTCAACCCCTTGGTTGAGTTGTGGCCACACACTCTTGCACGACCAAGACTTCACCCTTTGGCTTTATCGATTGTTAACTTATCCCTCTAGATGTGGTCAAACCCTCCAGTAAGATCAAGTCTTCTCCCAAGGCTCCTCTTACTAGATAGGCCGTCAATTTCCTCACTCTTTTAAGTAGATTTTTGCATTCCCTCAAATGTTTCAATGAATAAGTGCATAACCAATGTCCCTACTATACAATAAGTCCACCAACTTTTGCACATGCATGCACCTAATGCACTATTAATGTTCCCTTAGTTGCAACATTCTTGCACCATTGCCCAAGATCCACTCCAATCTCTTGCTATCCTCTTAGCCAAGTCTTTGACAGCGTCTCTTCAAGAATTTGAGAAATGTTCATTCCTTTTACAACCTTCATAAGCTTGGACAAGCTGAATCTAATCCAATTATCCACCTTGACATGATGAGAACTCATTCCCACCATCCGACTCTCAAGCTAATTCACTTTGCCTACTAGGTCTTCTTGCCTCCCTATTCTCCCTGTTTACTACTTTGAGTGCTTTGTGAGAACTTGGGTACTTAGCAAGACTAGTGTTTGGTATGAAAGCAAGTTCATGTGGTCACTTGATCTACTCTCTAGCAACTGAGCTTTAATACCAAATGTCACAGGCCTGTAGCTTTTTAGCTGAAATCATGTGATGCATGTCACCACTCTTGGCTGACATGCTAGCCTTCCAACAACTTCATCTATACTTGGATAAATATACAAGCCATTGTGAAATATGCACAACATGTCCAAAGGTAATATAAGCAAGTAAACTGAAGTAACTAAACAATTTAGCCTTAAGAACATCCCACGTAAGTAGCCTCTAATGTGCAATGAGTAAAAATAAAGGGATAATTAAATAGGAAGAGGGACCACTTCATTTTATTGATATATATCTCATTACATAGATTAAAGTGTGTAAGAGAGGCTTCAAGCCAACACATTTCTTTAGATCCTAGACTAAAAGACAACAAGCTCCAAATGAACACCTGACAAGGCCCCAAGGTGGCCCCAATCAAGCACCCAACAAGCTGTCGATATCCCCCCAAAGAACATTCTAAACCAAAGGCCAAATGACAAGAGTAGATATACTTTTGGTGAATAGACATAAGGCCTTTTCTCATAGCTCCGAGTTAAGGTTTTATGTCATTTTATATGGACGTGAGGGTAAAAATACAAAGAACACAGTCATGTGCTTTTCAACTCACACTAGACAAGGGGACTCTACCAAAGTTACAGTAAATACCCCCAAAATGAAAAAATTGAAAAAATAGTATACTAGTCAGATTGCACCCAAATTTGAGGCACAAGACCTCCATACAATGGTTGATTTTTTTCACAAAGTTTTGTGTCAAATCAAGCATATTTGCCCCCTCAAATCATTCACAAAGCTAACTTTTGATACATACCTACGACAGACAATGGAGGAGAGTCTCAAGTGAAGTTTTGTTGCTCAAAAGATTGTTTGTGAAAATTCTCAAGAAAGCTATACGTTGAAAAATGTGTGAAAAGTATTGAATGAAAAAGCAAAGTGGTTTTTATAGTCAAGGGGTTCTAAGATAAATGGTTGAGATTAAAAAGTCTCAACAAGCTGAAGTAACTTTACAAAGATCGTGACATTAACTCTTCATGCAATTTTACTATTAGGTGTCAAGCTCAAGGTGATAATAATTAAATTGTGAATATCAAGGGTCTTGTTTATACTCATTACACCAAGGATTTGCTTCAGTTATAATTAAATATAGGATCCATATGTATATGTCATAAAATAATAACTTTGCATTTGGTGGTGAACTATGATTCTTGATTAATCAGATGATCATTTGTTTGGAGTGTACTTAACTCAGAATCCTCGGTCTAGTCTCGCTTGTGACTCCAAGAAGGAACAAATGATAAATATAAATTAATAACACGATTATATGAAAACATGTGACACTTCACAACTGTCAAGTGGATTCAGTTAGCAATCTATAAGCTAAGGACAATTATGCTTAGCGTACTACCAAAAGATCACTAAGCATACAATACTTAAATTTTGAATACTTTACTCATACTATGACTATGAGTTGTTATTTAAGTTTCGGAGGAGTCTTGATGGTCTTTACCACCTAAGACCTTTTTGCATGTTACTGTAACCACCGTATCCAGATATGGAGAAAAGGTGTTCATCAATTTCTATAAGTTTGGCCTCATTATAAAATAAAAAATTATCAAATTTGTTTTTGATTCTCAATTTCGTATTTAAAATTTAATTTTGATAGTGTTGTTATTGCGTTGGATTTGCGGAAATTACCAAAAAAGAAAAACAAAAACAAAAAAATGATGGAGATACGATTATGACGACCGTAAATACTGTAATATATTTTGGTTAACAAAAATATATCATAATACATAATGCGACTACAATATGCAATGTTCAATCTTGCTCATGATCAAGTGAGCATCCAAAAACATCTACATAAAATAATACGACCATATATTTTTGTTTTCATGATTGTAGAACCGAGCTTCAAATCAGTCGTTCTTTCCTCTTGGAAGATCCCTGCTCTTCACAGCTTTTGCAGAATCTGAAAATTGTAATAAGCCACTATTCTTGCATAAAATTACAAGACAATATTATATATATATATATATATAGAAGTAAACAAAATTACTGTTGAAATATATATATATGGACAAATTATATATATTTTCCTAAGATTTAATCTAATTATACTAACATCTTTGTATTTTTTAAAAATATATATATATATATATATATTATATAAAGCCCACAACGAATTATACTTTGAGTCGAAGAACCATGGGATCACATTAGTTTCATTAACAACCTCTTGAGAGACTTTTATGTTTTTCTTTTAATTAAATGCATTGACAGAAATTCTTTCTTTAATCATCTTTGCATAATATATGTATATGTATATATATATATATATATATATATATATATCTCTGTGTGTATATCATTACACCTTTCCTTCCTTTCCCATATTAGCAAATAACAATAATTTCCCGTGGTTTAATACGTGGTTTCCTTTTGCTTCTCTATATCAAATATTTAAAACATAATGCCCGTGATTTGTAAAAAATACAAAATACAAAATACAAAAAAATTAATATAACAAAATAAAAGAACAATAACAATGAAGTTTCATACACCTACCAGTCTTGTATGCATTAAACAACTAAAACATTGACATTATCTTTAAATTATTTTTTTAATTGTAGTTGTGGTGACGGTTACAATTAACAATATGAAAAAATATAATTATTATAAAGTAAAATTACAATTACAAAAGACACAACAATTGTAATATAGTAATCACAACAACTGTTACAGTCCCCAATTTGTAATCTTCCAGTTCTAGTTTACCTTTTGAAGGAAAATTAACCCTACTTTCCTTCAACTTTCCTCTGTTTCCTCATTCTTTGTATTTCAATTAATTGTCAGCCCAAGATAGAAGGGAAGAGCAGGGATATGATTTATCCATGCTATCCAAAAGGCTTAAGCCTTAGTATATTTAGATGCAATGATTACTAAGCATAATCCATTAATCATTGAACTTTAGCTTAGTTTAGCAATAATAGTGAATAATGTAATTTACTATGATATATCCTACTCTGAAAACATTATTCTAGCAGAATTGTTATCACAACTAAAATCTAAGACATTATCTAAGATCATTATTCTAAATTTCAATTACATGTGCAGTATGGTACAGTTACATTTGTAGAAACATCCACAAATTTGGAATTGAGATTGCTGGATCACAACAGACGGCAATGCATGTTTTCAAAACATATTGCAAACACAACACATGCTACAAATCCTATTTTAAAATTATGTGCTTATTTGATATATTGATTGAAATTCTAAATAATCAATTATATATCAAATAATTGATTAATTTGTTTGATATAACAATGGAATAATCGATTATAAATATAATTAATTATTAATAATTAATTTTTTAAAAAATTAATTATTATAATTAATTTTACATTTGATAACATCTTTTAATAATTAATTATACATCATTTGTTTTTATTTAAATGAGGTCTAAAAAAGTCACTTTTTAGCAATAAATTACTAAAAAGGATAATAAAAGAAGAAAAAAAAAGAATAATAAATATGAATATTTCTCTTTTTATAATTTTGATTAAGAAAAAAATTACATAAAATAATTTTTTTATTTACTCGAAATTATTATTTATAATTGATTATTAAAATATTCTAATCCTTCGACAAAACCTTAGCTGGACGGATGGGAATCACTAAAATGATGAACATATTATAAGAAGAGGTCCCTAAAAAAGTGAACTTACTAGAAACAGAAGCCTGATGCTTGAATCTCCACAGCAATGGCCTCGCCACTTTGAAAGTGAGGAAGACAAAAGCAACTAAGAGAGCCATCCAAGCAATTGAAGCCATTTCAGAAACTGATTTTCTTTCCTTCCCACACACCACACACTCTCACAGCACTAAAACAAAGTTATGAACAGAATATTTAAAAAAAAAAAAAAAAAAAAAAGAACAACTAGTGATCCCGTCTTATACTTTGTTCATTTGTACAAGGCTGGAATTAGTATTTAAGTTTTTCAATAGGTATAGATTGCATAGAAAAGGTGAAAACATTTGGACAAAGCTCCCACATGCATGGTGCATCGATTATATATTTTTATTTTTGTATTTTAATATCACATATTTTCTCGTAATGAATTATTATATATGTGCATAAGGTAAAGACAAAAATAGACGCTATTGTTTTTAGATGGGAGAAAGTGATACCTCATGTATGGCCAAATTAATATATTCACATGATGGGATAGTAAACTCAAAAAAAAAAAAACTTTATTATTATTATTATTTTCATGAGGTGTCCATACCATTTATGAGAAGTTTTTAACGTTGGAATTTCCTGAATTAAATTACCATAATTTAATTATATATTGAATTAGATTACCATAATTTAATTATATATTGAATTAGATTAATTGATGATCTAATTAATATATGATTAGATTATTAGAACTAAATTAATACTTAGATCAATAATAAATTTTAGTAATGTGAGTCTTATAACTGGATCAATAATAATAGATCAGTTAGTCCATTAAAATTATAGTAAAGTAGATCCCTACATATACTCTAGACAATTGTAGGTGTCCTATTAAAAATACAACTTCGCCTAGATAGATTAACATTGAAATATCAAGTATTATATATTATCTGTGAATTTATTGATTTATACAAATTAAGATGTTTTAAAACATATTGTATAGATTTGATTATTGACTAATATTTTATGGAGGTTTTAATATCCAAATGACCATAATATATCAACCACTTGTATTATGATGGAGTATTTGATTTAATGCTTCAATGCCTTCGAGTAGACCTCTGGTAAAAATTTAAATTGGATTTCTTTTTAGTAATATTATTTTCCAACTTAAATTTTTAAATTTGGTTACACCAAAGGTGCATTTGTTTTGTCTATATAAATTTTCTTTTAAAATAATGGATGTTATTTTTCATTACACTATATGCAACATTAAATAAATAAAATATTTTCTATTATCTTAATTTGTACAATTATAAAACTGGGCACAAGGTCAAGAAGATAAAGCAAGCATGGTAGCCTTCCTGAATTCTCTTGATTGAAAAGTTCTTTCTCATTTTTTTTCAAAAAAATAAAATAAGTGTTTATGAGGAAAAAAAAACCATTAATTTTTTAATGATGTTAAAGTTTTCAGTTTCAAAGCACAGAGCGATGGGTTTTTTGGTCCCCTCTTTTGAACAGAAGCTGAAATTTTGTGCGCAGTGAAAAGTATTAAAAGGATACTTTTTGCCCAAAAAGAAGCCTTATATTTGAACAAACACACTTTTTTAGTTTTTTCTTTTTTTTTTATTTCCTTTATGTAAAGGTGAAGCCAAAATTTTGTTGAAGTAAATTTAAGGAGCTGAAATTCAATAACACTTTAATTACCCGAGAAGACATTTTTAAAGGAAAAATATCTTGAGAACCAAAATTGCACTATTTTTGAAGAAATTTTTGCTGAGATTATGCATATACAAATTGTGTAAATTAAGCAATTATAAAAGGACAAATTATTAAATCAATATAAAAAAAAGTACACCAATGTTGAAGCTGAACTAATTATTCTACAAACAATTCAAAATAGAAGATTAAAATACTTTTGAACTTGTCTCTACTATTTCTAAATGATAAATCTAATATCATGTTACTTCAACAACTAATAGTATATTACCATTTTTATATATGCACATGTTACACAATCTAACTTAAGTCAACACATCTAATTTAAATTAGATAACACTTATTTCACTCATAATTTATTAATTTCTTGTACAACCAACTCTTAACAAGAGGAATCACTAATAGAATGGAATCATCACATGTTCTTGTACTCCTCAGCGATAGTTAGTAGTTCTTTCCCCAAGGATCATCACCAAGTGGCACTTCTGAAACATTACCAAACACATAACTACGAATATCAAATTCCAGGCCAAAAGAACTCCATGTGCACAAAGATAAGAAGGAATATTGAGCAAAAATTTTGTAAATTTTTAAGAAGGAACAATTTTTCAACCGCCTGCAATTACACCTTTCATCTTAAATTGTCATTCAATAAATAACAACAATCTTATATGAACTAAAGGTCCATTTATTTCAACAAAAAATGAAATTTTATGAAAAATACTTTTTTGTAATAATCTATTTGTAGTGGAGAGAAAAGGAAAAGGAAATTGCAATAAAGAGGTGAGGGGAGGGAGAGGAGTAGAGAGAGAGAGAGAGAGAGAGAGAGAGAGAGAGAGAGAAGAAAGGGAAATAAAGAGATGGAAGTGAGATTATACAATGTAAGGTAGATTGAGAAATTGATTTCTTTAAATCAAAAGGAAAGATTATTTTCTCTCAAATGCACAATTATTTTTTGTTGATCAGAAAACTTTGAATTAATCAACTTTCTTATTTTCTCCAAATATAAAAAAAAACTAGAAAAATAATTTTTAAAAAATATTTTCCTTTAAAACAAACAAACCCTAAGTTAGAAAGTATATAAAAATCATCATATCTTTTTGTCCCTGTGAGCCGGCGTGACATAGATTATAATTTTATAGTGTCAAAAATTACCATTAAGTAGATTACTAAAATTTTGATGCCCAGAAATTAAAAAAATTTAGGTATGAAATTACTAAACTTCAAAATCCGATGGTTTTTTGCACATATGCCCCATTAGTTGGAAGAAGTAAATTGCATTTTACCCTTAATTTTCAATTAATTCCTATCAAGAAGTTTATATTAAACGATATAGGATGAGATGAAGAAAAATTAATTTTACGACAACATGATTAAGATCTAAAGATATATATATATATATATATATATATATATAAGAAGCCGAAAACATAGTGGATTCACTCAAAAAAAAAAAAAAAAGAAGGGTTATGTTTTGATACAATTTTAAACCGAACGTACTCAATAAATATTCTTATAATTTTTGTAAAAAAAAAATCATATTTTTTATAATTTTTTAAGAAAAAATTTTATGAAATTTTTCGATGCAAACTTTGAATGGTAAAACTATAACTTATTGTATAGTTGACACCAAGTTCTGTATATATTCATAATTTTTTGTGAAAAGGTTAAAAAAATTTATACAAAAAATTATAATTTTATGACTTTTGTATTAGCCAGTCGTAAAAACATATAAAATTTCTGGATATATATAAAAAAAAATTACCTAAAAAGGAAGGAAAGAAAGAAAGAAAAACGAAAAAAACAGAGAAACTCACGATGAATGGAAGTAAGAGGCGTAAGGGTCCAAACTGGATGCCTTGGTGTGACTTTGGCTACAAGAAGCAACATAACAACCAAGACAACCTCCCAAATAATTGAAAGCTTTTTACACCCCATTTGCTTTTGTGTTTAATTTGCTTTCACTTACAAATGAAGACTAAGTTCTCTCTCTCTCTCTCTCTCTCTCTCTATATATATATATATATATATATATATATAGAGAGAGAGAGAGAGAGAGAATTGTTCTTTTGATAAAGTCCACAGCTGTCTGCCTGTAAGATCAAAGAAATGGTTTTTGATCAATTTGAAGATTCAAAGTAAACTTTTGAAGCAGCTCATTCAATTATGGTGATCAGTTGATAATTACATCCAAGTAATTTATCTATTCATTCCAACGTTGACTTCCAATCGTCCCATTGGCCATTGTCGTAAAGAATTCTTAATATTCATTGAACCAAGGGAAATTTTGTTAGTTTTATTACACTTTTAAAGTTCTCAATACTAGTATATTTTACATTTTGATAAATAAAAAACATAAATAAATTATTTAATAAAAATTATGTGTTAAAATATTAAAAAAACAATAATTTTGAAATTGTAATATTACAATAAACTTATTTTTATGTAATTAAGAAATTTTCTTTTGATAATCAAAATTGAGGTGGGGCAATGTAATTTGCCCAAACCTTGAAAAAGGAAAGTAATTTATCAAAAGAAGTCATTTCCATGCTACAAAATTTATAGAGAATACTAGATCAATTGATCATATAATTAAACATAATAAAATATAAAAAATTTAAATGAATTTAGGATTACCTAATCATCCTATTATATGCTCTTGATTATTTGATTTTGACGGAATCCTAACTCTTAATGATTTTAATTTTTATTAGGAAATTCTCTATAATTATTCTCTAATGAAAGAAAGTGTTTAACTTTAAATCATAAGCTTAAGACCTAACCAATATATAACCAAGACCTAATAGATTTGAGTACCACCCATCAAAGTAACCCGATCCAATATAAGAAATATTAAGCTATAGTACTATTAAACTTATTATATAATGTTATATAAATTACTTATTTTTATTACATTAGACATTAATTGAAAGAAGTCCATAATATAAATAATTCCAACATTCCATACTTATCTATAATCAAAATAAATAAATAAAATGTAATCAAAAATTTAAAAAGTAGATGCAGTTGTGTTGTAGTTACATTTCAATCATGTAAATTATTGAAAACCATAAGAAAAATCATATAATGAAATAAAAAAATCAAGATATTATTGCAGTACCTTGAATTTATATAATATATATATATATATATATAAGTGTGACATGTTAGATAGGAATATCATGCAGCTGGCCACCAGCCACGAAGATTTGTAGGGTGGTTGTGAATATGAATAGAAATTAAGGTAAATTACAATTACATTCACTTTCCTTGAGTTTAGTCTAATTATAATTAGCATTCTTCTATTTTTAAAATTATGCACTTCCTTCCCTTAAGGCATTTTCACTACTAAGAAATCTACACTATTTTCTACAGTATTATAGAATTTTGTAACATCTTCTTTTCTGCCATATTTTCTGTGTAGTATTCTGCCCTATACTGGAGAAAATAGCTTAGAATTCTTAATGGCGGAAGTTCATCAGGGGAAGAAATTATATAATTTTGAAAATAAAGGGATATGAAATATAATTAGACTAAATCTTAAAGGAGGTCATTATAATTTATCCTATAAATTAAAGGTTTAATTTTTAATCTTTCATAAAGTATTCACTTATAATCAACTTGGGAGGCAGCTGAAAGATTCCGAGGTATGGTGTTGCAAGACCAGATCAGAATATTAAGATTTAATATCCTACATTTTGACGGATGTAAATTTTAAATAATAAGTAAATGATGTTAGTACAACTTGTTTGCATCTGACGATAACAGTTAGTTGATAAAATATTAAAAGAAAAATTATACTATGGAATCAAATTTCTTTTCTCTCCCTTCACATTGGGTTAGTAAAATATAAATTATACTATTGAATAAAATACCTTTTCTCTCTGTTTACTTTGGGTTTGTATTGGTTTGGTCTTTGCACTATCCATTTGATTCCTCGAAGAAATAAAAAAATACTCTCTATTAATTAATGTATCTTCACACCTGCAAGTTGTATCCATTTCATCATCAATAAAATTTTCTCAATGACGAAATCGATACAAAACTCACTTGAAAGACCAAAAGAAAATGTTTAGTCTATAATTTATTATTGACTTTTACGAAAATTTAAAATTAAAAAAAATTATTCAGAAATATAAATATCCTTGAAAATGTTTTTAATTGGATATTTCTTAAAAATATTTTTATTAGTATCCTATATTTTTACAATGTGGGAATGTTTGAGTAAAGGTTATTTTACCCACTCCTCTATTACTTCTTTATCATCTTAAACTATCATCATCTATTGTTATCAATAACTGTCAATCTCTATAACCAGTTAATTTTTTGATATTTACCATTATAATGTGATTAATTTCTAATAAGATCATTTTTGAAAATTTAAAATATTTTAAAATATATATAAATTAATTAAAATAAAATATCATAACATTGATGTAAATATTTTTAATTAAATCGAATATAATAATATGATATTTTTAAAAATTATATTCTTAAAAATATTAAGATTTTAAGAATATATGATTATGCTCTCAAACATCCTAAAATGTTTTATTGTGAATTGAGGAAACCATCGTCAATGAGGACATAATGTAAATCCTTGTCTAATATGAAGAATGAGGACATATGCCTGATTATATGAATTATGTAATGTATCCCTATAATATGTTTGAACTTGTCGCAAGTGATCTTTTGATTTGTTCCCTTCATCTTCTGATGAAGCCACTGAATGAGACTAGAAACACATACAATAAAATACATTGGAAGCAGATGTGTCATGGCTTGAAGGTCTGACGGGCTTACTGGACTTAGTCCAATAGCCCATTGGCACAATCTATTACGTTAGACCATAAGATCAAACTCATCAAATAGGTTAGGTTTCAAACCTAAATCCTAATTATATTTATCAAATCTTTTAAAAACTTCCCATTAATAATTCAAAATCAATTGATTTAATATTTCAACTATTTTATTGTAATACATTATATATGTAAGTATTTTTAGAAAAAATATATAGTATTGAATAACTTATACTATAAGATAAATATTATCATTGACACCAATATTCTTTAATAAAAGTAATTATGTAGTCACAAACTTTTTATTTTTTATTAAAAAAATCAAACTTGTTAAATGGTGATATATTTTTTCTTTTTTAATCATTGTATTTATGTATTTCTTCGTGGCAGTTAGCTATCTTTTATGAATAGATAAAATAATTTGATATTCTTAAAATAGATAAGTTTGATAACTTCAATTTGTGTTGCTTTAGAAGTGAAAAAGAAACTTCACTGTTAAAGTCATTTTCATATAATGAATAAAGAAAATTAAAGAAAGAGGTAAATCAATATTTAAATTTGAAATCAATTATTATATTACATCAAATGTTAAATTTAACTATAATCAAAGTTTAACAATGATTTAAAATATTCTTGAAAATACTAAAATTTCCTATTTATCGATTGTTTTCCTTTCTAATCATCTATAACGTTTTTTTTTTCTTTCCACCATTTTGTTTAGACCAAATTCAAGAGGAAAATCATTAAATACTAATAATCAATATCATCTCTTTTCCTAAAATCACATGTGGATTGGCATTTTACAATTGCGAATGTTATACAATAATATGTCAAATATTATTGATTAATTATATAACATTTGTAAATTATATATAAAAATGTTAGTTAATTGTATTATTTTGACGAGAAATTATTAGAAAATTTATTAAAAAATAATAAAATTTATATTTTTTATATGTATATTTTAATTACTTTTTCAATATTAACTCTCATTAAATATATAATAAACTGAAACTAAAATCTACAACAAATATTTTTGTCTACTATAATTAGTATAAATTTTAATTTTCTCAAATAAACTATATGACAAATTATTTTTCTACTTTTGCAATCTCTTATATTTCTTTTCTTGTTATTTGATATGTTTATAATGTTTAAAAACAGAGTAATAACATGTCTATGGACTAAGTTTAGGCTTTATCTACAAGCTTAAACTTAAGCTCTAATTAAATAAATGACTAAGATTTTTATAAATTTGAATTTATGCCAAATCTCAAAATCCATTAATTCTCATACAATTCAGCCTGATCTGGTCCAACTTATTCCTTGGACAGGTTTACTCGGAAGAAAATGTTTGAACAACAAAAAGAACAAACAAACTTGGAGTTGTGATCGAACAACTAAATGCATCAAACGAGCTCACTTGCAGAGCTCATTTTACAATCAGACTCAGAGTTGTCTAACAGTAAAAATATGGCCCCAACGAAGGCCCGGAACAATGAAATTTAGTTATTTGGGCACCAAGTTATACAAAGAATCATAATGAAATATTTGTGTATCCTTATTTGAAATCATAAAATAAAAATAACACTCAATTCATTTAAAATGGAACTAAAGGATTAAAAAAAATACATATATTCAAGTACAAGTAAATTCTAATTTTATGATTTCAAATAAAATGAGGAGTTAAATCCAAGGTCCTATGTAAGGATTTAATTCTGTAAGAATTATTGATTTTTTTTTATAAATTTATGTAAATTGTTTAGGGATATAAATTAAACAATTTGTGAATTATTCAAGGCGTTGACGCAACTCATTTCATCTAATCTAATTAAAAAAACAAATTAAAGCATAAATTTAAACTCAATAAATTAATCGAATTTAAAATTATTAAAACTCCTTAGTTTTGTTGCAACGGTCATTGAAATATGAAAACGTTTTAAAAGTTCATTCATAACATTGCAAAATTTCAAATAAATTATCTAAAAACTTGTAATTTCAAAAGATTTTGCATAAAAACAGTACAAGGAAATTTTTAAAAAAGATGGCATTTTCTTCAAGATTGCAAGGAGCACAACTCTTCATGCAACCATATTTCAAAACCAGGAACCAGATACGCTAACTCATGCTCTACATGAGATGAAAAACTATATTCATGCAGTCAATAGCTAGATTTGCCACAAGGTGGAGTGATCCCACGAGACTGTAGACATGATTGTAGTGAAAGTATCACTACTCAAAAGACACACCACAATCAACAACAGGCTGGTTCACAACAGAATGGCAATCAATCACACAGCAGAACTAAACTGTGGGAAGAGGCAACTTCCCAGTTAGCTAACAATACTTACAAGAATACAAATTACATATATTTTTGTTAATTCCCTTGCATAACCTTGACCAACAAATGGAACTGTGTTCTCTACTTGCCGAACATCTGGCCATCTGAACATAAAACGAAAACATCAGAACATCAGATCATTGGGAGAAAATCCAATATAAATGTTGTAAAATCTTTTTCTATATAGCATTTTCAAACCTCAGGCAGTAAATAAAATCAAACATTATATAGATGGCACAATTTCTAAAAATTGAATTTTCCCATAACCCATACTAAATTTTACGTGACTAAAGAAATCAATTTGGGGTTAATTAGGTGAGGTAATAAATGCTTTTTTGTGAGATGGGCAAATGGTAATGCAGGTTTGTCTAACCTTGAAAATGTCACAAGTCAAGTGCTAGGAAAATCTTAAATGCATGAGTGAACACCCTGAAGGAGAAATTATTAGGTACACATTATGTCTTGGACTAAATTACTCCAAATGTGATATGTGTAGATGAGTTAGAGAAACTATTATAGGAGGCTAAACTTGCATGACCACATTAGTCATAAGTTGGCAAAAATGAAAATATGAAATGATACAGAATTCTTCATATTGGGGTAATTTGCAACCTAAATACAAGGGTGAGGTCCCTTTTTTCCCTTTCAGCCACATCGAGAAATGAAGGTTTATTTATTTCTCTTAGTCTTGGATGTCTACCTGGTCTTGCTCACAGGCCACAATCATGCAGGCTACCTTTCTAGTTGAGTTGGTAGAATGTCCTCTCCTATGAGAAAAATTCCCAGCTAAGACAGTGAGCGTTCAAGAAAAATGCATACTTTAGATAGTGACCTTACAGGCCAAAATAAACTTTTCATCAATTTGGTCCCAACAGTTTTGTTTGCTTCCATTCGTCCTAAATGTTCCAAGATCATAGCACTATTTTCCATTTAGTAATAGCTAACTCTGTTTTGCTACTTAACAAATACTAATGTGCCATGTACATGAACAGTCCTCTGGTGCTGATGTGGGAGAAAAGAAAAACCCATCAAATTTCCCACAAAAATCAGTCTTAGTGGATTGTGCTTTGTTCGTATTTGGTGAATAATGAGGTGGATTAGATGAAACTTTCTCCTTGTCAACAATTATTCAGTCTACAGTTAACCAATGGATGTCAACATAGGGACCATATCATCATTTTCCTTAAAGTATTTAATCATAGCTATTAGAAAAACACTACAACCACATTATACATTTAGGACAAAGTAGATACATGTGAAAGTTGTGGGTTGAAAATGAAAGAACGCGAAAACTAGAGACAAAAAGTATGCTAACCAAACCTCAGCACAATCACAGCGATATAGGTGGTCCAGCGGTAGTTTGTATGTTTAATTAGACTTTTATGTTAGTAGTTCTTGTAAATGGAAGAAAGTTGAATATCAAAAAATACAACTGTAATAGAACAACACATATTCTATATCTTCTCTCTTCTTTGTCTATGCTTTCACATCTTTCTTATCTCTTACATTTAAAGATTTAATCCACCTGGTTTACAAGGCATCTGTGGGACATCATATCCTATATATCCAACTAATCAAAACATCATTCATGATATCATTTAGTCCCATTAGGTGGAAAGAAAGAGAAGAGCATGTATGTCAGATTAAGGGCATGGTTAAAACCTAAAAGCTAGTTATGAGATATGGAGGACCTATTTAATATCTATGGAATACATTAGCATTTCAATTAAAGGCATGTATGTCGGGTATTATTTGCTCAGAAAATGACATCTTTAATATAAATTCAGATTAAGCAATAACCTCAATAAATCATTTGTTCTGCTTAGCTGCAACAGTTCGCTGAACAGTTGAAACACCATCAACGAATTTTGTCCGGAAAAGCACATTTGCATTATTGAACATGCCTTCCTTCAGTGAAACAACAATAAACTGCAGACCAAACAAAACAAAAAAGAAACAAGATTAAGGCTTACAAGGGGAGGAGAGATTTATTGTAAATGTACCACACATTTGATTGTCTATTGATGACATCTTTCCCCAAAGATACTCACTGTAGTGTTATATCTTGTTTAACTAGCATATTATGGTGAAGAACCAATGTGCTAAAAAGAAGATATATCAATATCATTTCTTGAATTTGGAGAGAATGAGATGAGAAGCTAAATAATTGTGCCAGGCTTAGTGTGTGTATGTAAGTCTATAACATAAGTATTACAACCGAAGATAAACAATCTCTAAAAGGCAGCTAAATACAATTCTTAATAATGAGCGCGCCATCCCCAATATTCAGAATCATATCTCCTATATTCACCAGCCACATATCCATGCGATCGCACATATTCAACACTGATATCTTATACCATCTAAAATATCAATACTATCCCTCAAGCTGAAGCTTGTCTAAGCTTAAGTTTGGAATTATTAAAAATAAAAATTGAACATAAAACATGTTTTTAACTTCAAAAGACTTGCAGTGAGCAGCAAAAGGCAAGCACTCCCCTGGAATCTCCACGATGTGGTGGCTGCCAAAATGACCATTGGCACCCGAAATGATAAAAATTTGTCAGACTGGCATCCGGTAAAAATTGTGACAGCTAAAATAACACTTCCACTAATAAGAGGCAAGCAGAATGATACACAGCAATTGAAACAAGAGCCGGAATCAAACATGGTTAACAGACAAACATGTTGAAATTGCCACATGATGGAGAAACACAATAAAGGTACACATGATGGTTAGGACGAGAGCCGAAACGACAGATGGCTATGTGGTGGCTGCCAGAGTGATGCATGGCACTGAATAAAAAAAAAAAAATGCCAGATTGACACACAATGAACTGTCACAGCCATAGTGATGCATGGCTGAGAAAAACCATTTTTTTTTTTTGTCAACTTGAAGCCTTGTACAAAGAACACAAAAGTTTTGAATCACTTGATGATATCTTGGCGCTTTTGCTGGCTAAGTGGGTATGCAACAAGCTGATTGGGCAGAACCAGAAATTCAATTAAAAGGGTACCTAGATTTCAGATATGGAAGATATTTGATTTGGGATTCAGAACATATGACCTAAGAACTCGAAGATGAATATCAGTGAGAACATGAGATGGAAGAAGGCTTAGACACATAGGCAAAGCTTGCATGGACCATGAAATATATAAGAAAATATCTTAAGTATGTTGGGAAAGGAGGAAAGTAAAAGAAATGGGAAGAAAGGAATTTGTATTAAGAAAATCTGAAGAAATATACCAGAACCATAATAAAAGAGACCTAGGTCCAGCCATTTTAAGGGGAATGAAATGGCTCTCATACCATTTTGAATTTGGAGAGAAAATGAGATAAGAAGTTGAATTTGCAAGGCTTGAGTTAATTGTGTTGCCAATTGTCTCGATCATGCTCTAAATATAGGACCAAATAACATAAGTAATACAGCCAGAGATAAATCATTCCCTAAAAATCAAATAGATACAATCCTAACAATGAGCATGAATCCTCAATATTCATAACCATATCTCCACGCAATCTCATATCTAACAATTGAAAACATTCGACATCATTCAGTTTTATTAATACTAAACTCTTCCACCTTTAAGAAATGTGAAACAAAATCATAAAGACTTAAATCTGTAATTACTTAGAATAAAAACAAGAAAAATAAAGGGAACTCATTGAAGTTTGAAATCTACATGCTCCATTTGTGCTGAAGGCTAAATTTCTGGCCTTCAAACATTAAAACCCTGACTGATTTCTTTTTCTTTTTTTCTGTTCTGAATATTTCAACAAAATAGTAATTTAAGGATATTAGACTCATTAAGAATTTATTGAAATCGCATGAAATAAAGGAGTTATAACACTGACAAAAAATAATCCCCAAACCTGGGAGTGTGGAAAGTGAGCTTTAATCATTCTCCCTATGTTTTGTGTGTGGCTCAAATCAAGAGCAGCATCCACCTGTCACCAACTCAAGTACTCAACAATAAACATAGGGCATAATTGTTGATTTAGAAATTATGTATACAAGAAGAATAACAGATGTGGAAGGACAGTGAAATAAGGAAACTGGAGGCAAAAGAAATTAAAACGAGAAAGATTTACAAGCTCACATATACAGCAGTGTTAAGTATGCTACAACGAGCAAAAGCACTTGTAGCTGACATTCTCATATCTCAAAGTTTCAGGTTTTTTTTTCCTGTGGAAATTTCACTTGATCCTGTTCAGTTTTTTCATGTAGAATATTACTCTGATCATGCTCAAATGCAATATGAAGTATAGAAGACAATAACTAGCACCAAAAAGGTTTCAAAATTGATGTTGGGTTACATATAGATTTTTCAAAACAGGGAAAGATCTGTAATTTTAAAAATTTATGCATACTCCTCTTATGTTCGCCACATTAAGAATCCAAGGTGTTTTCTTGGAAATCAAGTGTATTTGCTAGTTATTTATGCTATTCAAAGTCCTAGACTCCTAGTCTTGACATGGTAAGAGATACTCAAGTCATTTTCTATCAAACAAATCTGACATTCAGATTTGAAACTTGATTTAAATGAGAATCTAAAACTTTCAAGGCGTGTTATTTAAGTTTCTTTGTTCTTTCTTTCTACGTTCTTCATTTCCATTACTGTTCAGAAGGGTAATCTTACAACCAAGCAAATCTAAATAACACTTTCTTTTTACCGAACAAAACTGTAAAACTCTCCTTTATCTGTGCAGAGAAGTATATGAAGATATACAACAACATCCAAGCCTTATCCCATTAGATCAGGTCATCAAACATGTCATAAAAGAATGGACTAAGTTTTACATTAGCTGTCGCTACCTAACACAACTCTCCTTTATCTGAGCTTGGGACCAGCTGTCTAAAAACATAACATCGAAGTATGACACAAGAAAAGTTTATGTGAACATATAAATCTCTTTTCCCTTATGATAACCAATCACCAGACCCAAAAACATGCATATGTAATTATGATCTTGAGGTTCAGTATAGGATTCAGTAAAAAATGCTAAGGCAAACTTATGTAATTTAATTAGCAGCAGCTTTATAAGGCATCTCATTTCCATGGTTTAACATGCAAAAAGTCTTTCAGAAATAAACATTTAAACGGTATAAACAATTGTCCTGAGAAATCATCAGGTTCAAAGAAAATTTCCTGAGATTACATGTTGAACAAGTGGCAAATATTAGGTGCAAACCCACATTTCCTGGGGTTGTGGAGTCATTTACAGACCAGCAGTAATAGTCATCAGGACATTTACAAATAATGGAAACATAAGGAATACCTCATCAAGGATGTAAAGAGGAGCAGGTTTGAATAGAAGCAGTGCCAAAATCAAAGAAAGCGCAAGCAGTGATCGTTGACCTCCACTCAGTTCTGACAAGGACTGTTTCCACACACTTCCAAATGCCACACGAACCTCAAGCCCATCAAGAAAACTGCATCCTTCAGGAGGTTCTAACTTTGCCATTGTACCCGGCAATAATGTAGAAAAGATAGATCCAAAGTCACTGCACAAATAGAACAAAAACACAACAGGTAACCATTGTCAAAATAAAAAAAAATAAAAATAAAAAGGTAGCCAGAAAGAGAGTGATCAGAAACAAGAATAAATTACTAATTCCATCAAATGGCTTAGCATAGAGCACATTTCACCTGTTAACTTTGACCCAGGTAACATTTAGTGTTTCCTTCTTCTTCTCATCCAACTCTTCAATCACTTTCTCAATTTTAGACTTGTCATTCTAGGCAAGACAATCATAGAATGAGAAGATATGCAAGACATTACTAAAAAAAAAAAAATGTTGAAATAGATTGAGAACGCACCTCAATTATATTCTTCTTGGACATCAAATCATTATACTCATCTTCTGCCTTTTCAAACATTGCCATTACTTTCTTGTTTACCCTTTTCTCTAGCCTTCAGAGTGGGGAAATAGGTGAAAACCAAAAAACATTTAGTTTCATGGAAGACAACAGTATGAACTCAGACACATCAATTAAACAGTAACAAAGTCAGACTTTAAAAGACACACCCAGACTGTTCAGCCTGGAGTTTCTCAAGTTCTTCCCTTGCTTTAGTAGGATCACGAGAAGAAAAATCATAATCAGTCCCACTTCTCCCAAACAACTGTTTTTCAGAAGCAATCCATGCATGCTTCTCTATCAATTTATCCACCCTTGTAGAACAGTCTTTCTGCTCCATCTCCATACGTTTCACCTAAAAGGAAACGGTAAAGAAATCATATAGTACATAATTTTTATAGTTAGATATAAAAAAAAAATTAATTACCTCATTTTCCATCCTCTTCCTTTCAAGAGAAATCTCACTAAGTTTGTTCTCAAGTGTTTGCTGATTCTTAATAATACTGCCAATCTCCTTATCACACTCCCTCATTTTGAGGCGAACTGATTTCAGCTGTGACTGGGCCTGATCATAATCATTCCTTACAGAAGCAACCTACAACTTAAGAGGTGTGAGGCCACAATTCTTACCATAGAGATCTAGTCAAAACAAGTATCTTGCTTACCCTAGATCTTTGGTCTTCTACTTCGGAGGTAAGACTATCAATCTGTGTTCTCACAGATACTAATTGATTCTCCAAGGATGCACGCTCCTGGATAACAGCTTCCATTTCCATTACAAGCCTTTCCTTTTTATTGTCATGCCCCTACCAGCATGCAAAACCATGTATTAATTAAAAAAAAAAAACCAATAAAAAAGTTATCAAACCATGAGATAGTTGGAAACAGTGCAACATCCACCAATAACTAATCACACAGCAGTTATGACTGATGATCGTCTAGTTACATTATCTAGTTTAGAATATTAACATGGACACTGTAATCTTAAAATCCCATCATATAGCATTCAATATTTTATCAAACAGGAAGGACAGAATGGCAAAAGACAATATCAATCATAATATATATATATATATATATATATAAAACAATTTTTGAGTGCATAACAAGTGTGTTAAAGCTACTTTAACATGTGCCAATTACTGCCTCACAGAAAAGCTATATCCTATCCCCTTGTGCATAAACTTCACCCTTCCATACCAAAAAAATTTAACATATAATAACATTTGACTTTGATTTGAAGTCATGCATTTGCTATTACAAGATCATCACCTAGTGGATGGCAATATTAACTTGTAGTTGGTCAACTATGAAGATAAACATAGACCCTTGGAACTTCAAACATACCTTGAGTTCTTTTAAGGATGACTGCATTTGGGATTTGATTGACTTTATCTTTTTCTCCAGATCCTTTAGCCTACGCTCCCGAGTATTGTCATGTTCTTTGATTGTTTTCTCAAGTGAGGAGACAGTCTTGACACAGTTTTCATACAAAAGTTGCTTTTCCTTCAATGCAGATTTAGCTTCTTCAAGCTCTTGCTCAATTTTCTTCACCAATTCTCCAAGCTAGGAACATCAAGGAGATGCAGGAATGGTACAATTAGAGATATTAACAACATAGACTACAAATTTTAGCAAAAAAAACAGACTACAAAATTCTAAAATTATATTAAACCAAGGGAAAACCATTCCATTATCCATCGGTTATTCTGTATTGAAAAAGAAAAAAAAATGTAAAACCTTATGGTGCTCATTCTGCTCAGCTCTGCTTTGGAACAATGAAAGATCATATGATTTGAGCTCTAAATGTGCTTTGAGGTCCATATACTTCTTCTGAAGAGGAAGGAGCTTTGTAATCTGTGATGCAAAGGTACAAAGCCAATTACAAAGAAATGTAAGATTTAGATTTGTGTTATCTCTTTACAGTGTGACACCTAAAAAAGAATTGAGAAATGGGCATACAGAACACCATTACACTATAATAGATCATCAAAACTCTAACTAGGCCATATACAATACCTCAGAAATTTTAAAATTGGGTTCACAAATTATTGACATAGAACAGTAAAGATACTTCACTGATAGTCTCGGTGAAAGGATATATTATGTTATACTCTACAAGTATATGAAAAATTCTTTCTTCATACAGAAAACATAATGGCAATTCTATACGTAAAAGCATGTGTTTTCATATCTTTGCAACTGTATTAAGGCAAAAATTTCTGCACAATTCAACCTTCGATAAGCATACCTAAAAGCATTTAGAGACAAGATCTGTGGTGTCAAAAACTACATACTACATAGAACCCAACTGCATGCAATTTGCAAGCAACAAGGGTAAGACATAATATGACTAATTTGATAAATCTGATAATTTGATTCAGAAATATATTTCTTGTAATTCAGATAAAAGGTTTACAGTTTCAGAAACTAAACAGAATTACAGAAATGATTTTCCACCAACCTGCACATATACTTGCAATAATGAGGCTAAATATGAAGCACCGATGCTTCATTTTTCATCAGGGTACTAGTATCATACCCTTATCCAATACATGTCCGTGTTGAATACTTGACAATGTGCATCTTTTGTTATTGACCTATAAACTTATTTTCTTATGTTTGAAATTAAATGGAAATCTTAATTATTTGTCTAAATATATCTAAAAAAGCATTTTTTATTAACATTTTTGAAAATTTGATGCACATCGATTATTAATTACATTGAATATATATATATATATAATATTCATAACATTTTATTTATAATATTCATGCCGTACATCCTTAATTTTTGAAAATTTACAGTACGGTACGCATCCAATACAATACACGTATCAAGGTGCTACATAGCTAAAGACTAGCTTAAAGACAATAAAATTAATGCTGAGATTCCATACTTATAAGAGGTAGAGCAGAAATACATTACTATTTTTTATTATATCAGATGCAATAAAAAATTTTAAAAACTTCTCTCTACACTAGCCAATTGACTGATGATGGCAATGGTAGCAAAATCAATAGAAATTATCGTAAGTATCACGGACAGCAACATCACCACAACTAATTTAATAAAAAAAATACGCACATTGTTGATGTAAATAATACTTGGTATGTTGACATATGCATCCTTGTAACTTGCACTTCATACTGATCAGATGGAGGGATGTCTTCAAAATTTTGGACAACCAAATAGAATTGATTGGATAATATTCTAAAACCTCTTTTACTCTTCCTGACACCTATGTTATCAAATTTTTTTAAGAGAAGTTAAGGCTTTTAACAGCTATTTTTTGTCAAAATTATTGTACAAGGACCATAATTATGCTTGAAGATCTACTGAATCACAAATATTGACAATAGTATGATTTTCAAGCATATTACTCTATAACATTTTGCAAATACACATAAAATGATGATACATAGTTTACTGAAACACTGAACTGCAGTTGTCCTTCAGTACTTATATAGCAATCATCGTTATTAGCACTTGTAACATATGTAACAGCCATCTCAACTTTATACCAATTGACACCAAGGGAATTAGGCATATGATTTCTTTTACAGAACAAACTAATGCAGAGAAAGACAATTAAGCAAACACCAATACACAATTTAAAACAATAGTTAAGAATTATTTATTAATCAATACATTTCTTAATCATTTGGCAAAGGAGGTGTCCAGAATCTACCTTTCCTTCAATTTCAGATAACCTCCTTTGATGTGTTGAAAGTTTCAACTCAGCCTCTGCCAAATTATGAAGTTGCCTTAAAAGATCACCACCACCCCTGTCACAATAACCATCTGATGTAATGCTAGATTACTTAAAAGGTACATACAGATGGTTATATTCAAATGCAAGCACATAGCAACTACATCATGTGCAACGGCCTTAAGCCCATGCTGGGTTAAGTGGAAAATAAAAGGAAAGAAAAGAAAATTTTGAAATTTAGCTGGGAGAGAAAATGTGAAGAAGAGAAAATTTTAAAATTTTGATGTATGGTGTAATGCTAACCACAATTAACCATTCTATTTTCTATTCTATTCCTTTTCTCTTTATCCAATCAAAGAAAAGTTTTAAAATTAGAAATTTTCTTTCTTTTCTTTTCTTTTCTCTCATCCAAGCACAGGGCAAGTCATTGGAATACTAAAACCAATTAAGTAATATATAAAGAATTTTAAGAACTGCTCCACAATTTTCTCCTATCAATTAGAAATAGCTCAAAGAAAATGGATGTGAACTATCAGACATATGCACATGCCACGATTTTTAACAATAAAAACAAGATAGTTCCATACTTCCGGCTTCCACCAGTCAGAAGACCACTTGGCTGAAATATATCTCCTTCAAGAGTAACACTTGGGGTGCGAACCTCCCGATTAAATGCAACCTATCAGACATTAAACAGAGAGCAAACCCAATTCAGCATCTCTATGGGGGGAAAGAAATGAACATGAGCATAAAGCTATACAACTTAAGCACAATAAGCAAGGCAAAGGCCAGGATGACCAACTAATGGATGAAGTATCTCAGTATGGACAGTAATCAACTGGAATCTACCTCAGAAAAACTTATGGGAAATTTCATATGTACAATATGCAGAAGAGATGAATACAAATCAAATGTTCACACCACAGCATAAAATTAATGCTCCAGGTGACCTTAGCAGCAAAGATGGTTATTACCTCCTTTGCAGCATCAATGGTTTTGCAAACAAAGGTTGAACCAAATACATATTCCATAGCATTCTGGAAGAAACATCAATTTTGCAACAATATTAGTATATATCACAAAATGACAAACGCATCCTGAACATCCAAATCAAGAACATTTTTCAAAATAACTGATTAAAACAGCGAAAAATTAAAGTAAATGAAGTAAACTTAGAAAATTAAAGTTATGCAAATGGCTTGAAATAACATATCACATACTGCCAGCAAGCATGGTTCCATTAGTCATTAGAGAAGAAACCATACATGAAAAACCTTCTAGGTATAATGCAAAATTCATGCCATTAAAAATTGATGGGCTTACCTTCAATTCTTCATCATAGCCAACCAAACAAAGTGCCAGTTCAGCATTCTCCTTGCCAACCTGAAATTGAAGTTACGTGAATATTCAGCAAACTTAGCAAACCTATCAAGAAATAGATTGCACAAAAAAAACCAAGTAACTGACCAATTTAACAGCAGCTTGCTGAACTTTAGAGGGGATAGTATAAGATTGTATTTTGTTCAAAGGTATAATAGTCACTCTTCTCCTTAGGTCACCATTCTGTAGCAGTTGCTTCCCAGTATTCTCTGTGTCAACTACAACATTAAACAACTTTCCACCTGCAGTAACCTGAATATCATCCAATAACAGAGTTAGAAGTATGATTTTTCAGTAAAAAAATTAAGGCAATAAATTATTATGCTGCCTGACCTCGAGAGCAGTCATTGTTGACCTATCCTTCACTTTGATGAGTTTTGCAACCACTCCTTTCACCTTTGACCTGTCAAAGTTCTTGACTGGATCACGATATCTGAATTCAACATTTGCCAATTGCGCAGAAAGACTGCGTATTTCATCCCTCAACTTTTGCACCCACTCCATCTCAGATGCATGCTCCTGAAGTTTGTTTTACAGAAGAATTGATTGAAATGTGACTTATAAGCTATTTGGACGGTAAAGAAAATAACAAGACATCAAACGAACCTTTTGCAAAGTTTCCATCTCACCCTCTTTATAAGGAAGAGATTCCAATTCCATCTTGACATTTTCTACATCTTTTCTTCTAGCACTGAGCTCATTTTCTACAGAAATAGCTTCTTCCCGTTTTGACCTTAATTGGTGTGTTTTCTCTTTCAGTTCTTTTTCACAATGGTTGATTTTAGTTTTTAGCTGTTCCAATTCTGTTTCCGCACTCCCAACTGCTACCTTGGCATCAGCTAGTTGATCCTCTAAGCATTTCTCCTCATCCCCACTGCTCTTGCCGGCTAATACACCCTGAAATAGTTTTGACCAATACTATCAAGGTAGAGTCCCCTTCACAAAATAAAGTTCACGGAAGTACTATTGATAAGCATCATAGTGTAAGATAAGATAAAGCCAACATATCATTCTTTCACCTGGTATTCCTTTTCATAATCCTCTAGACTCTTAGAAAGCTCATCAACTCTCTTTTTCAGATCCACAGCTCCCTCTTCAGCCTTTCTAACAGCAGAGGCCTTCACTTCTACAGATTGCTTTAAGTCCTCTATATTACTAACAATCTTAAAAGGTCAAGATGCAACATCAAAGTATCAGAATTCACATGAAAATTAAAATTAAAATTGAAATCATAGATCTTAAAATTGACTAAAGCAAGTAATATCAAATAATTTGACAATTAGAAACATAACCTACTTACATTTTCTTCATTGGCTTTTTCACTCTTCAGAATGTCCTCTTTATTAGTCAGTACAGAAGTTTCCCTCACAAGATTCTGGGAAAGTTGATCTACCTTCTCTGACAAAGATTTTACTTCTCCACCCATGCAGGCTTCCTTTTCAGCGGTCAACTTTTTTATTTTAGTTTCCATTTCCTGCACTTCAATCTGAATTGTCTTTGTACTGTCATCAATCTCAACTATCTTGGCATTTACGCGTTCCACATCAGATGCAGCATTGTCTCTAATCCTTTCTGCCTGCACATATTCATAAGCAATACAAAACCTTTTCAGCCTATCTAACTCAGCATTGCCATTAGACCATTGCATGTACTGTGTCCTTTCTTTCCTTAACTTCTCCAAAGCAGGCAGTATCTCCAGGTCAAGAAGCTTATTAATTTCATCAACCTTACTCTGCTTCTTCTCAAGTGTTTTTAGAGCAGCTGCTTTCTTTGTTTCGTACATTCTTGTCCCCGCAGCTTCCTCAAGCATAGATAATATCTCTGGTGGTTTCATATTTAAAACCTTGGTGATGCGCCCTTGCATTATAAGGAAATGTGGATTATTAACATTTAGCTGCACCGAATGAAAAAGATTTTGGACTTGACTGGGCTGAGCAAGTTTCCCATTGATCAAATATTTGTTCCTTCCTCCCACTACAATCTGCATTATGCCCCAGTATGTACATGGTACATAAATGAGTAAGAGCAAACTCCATAACTATATTCTAACAGCAAATCTATAAGAAACCTTCTTAACCCATATTTCATTTAAGGCTGTAGTAAAGAAAAGACAATTCAAGTAATTACCAAATTTAACCCTAGGATTCTATATGCCAAAATGGTGTATAAAGAGCAACTTTCACGGCATGAGAAGTAATAAACCAAAAATTATCAAACTAAAGCAGAAGTCAGATAAATTAACTTTAGATGATAAAATTGAATAATTGATTCTGGTCAGCACAAAATTTGTACCCAAAATTCATTTGCCAAAAGGATCTAATAGCAACAACGATAATGGCATGAGGAGCAGATAAACCAAAAGTCAAAAGTGCAAAAAAAAATAAATAAGGGAAGGGATGTACTCCAATTAAAAAGGTAGAATAAAAACATCATTTCAAGTAATTTCAAAACCTAAACCCAAAATTCTTTTGTTAAAAAGATGTAAAATAAGAAATGTTCACATCACAAGAAGCCTATAAACCAAAGTTTAGCAAACAAATTCTGCAAAAATACGTAAGAAACCTGTCTTGTCACTGTAATCTCAGGATGGTCTTCGTACCCAAGAGGGCTTCGACTCCTATCAGAGTTATCAAACACAATCGACACAGTCGCCTTTGTAATTCCTGCTTGTCCTTGCTTATAAACCAGTTCTTGAAGGTTCGAAGCACGAACCTGCTGTAAATTCGTAATGCCCAGAACAAAGCAAATCGAATCCAGTATATTCGATTTGCCCGAACCATTCAACCCCGTAATAGCATTGAAGTAAGGATCGAAACCCGGAACAACAGTTCGAGTAGCATAGGACTTGAAACCTTCCAAACAAATCTCCTTGATGTACATCCTTCAATCCGAAACTTGTCAAAAAAAAAGAAACCAAAATGTAAAAGAAGAATTAAGGAAAAGAGAGAGTTGAAGAGAAGCTGCAGGGATTCAGAACACTGAATTTGAAATTGTCCTTAAAATGTGTGGAAACAGCCGTTATATTTTTGGAGATGGAAACCACAAAAACAAAGTACTCTGATTTCTGATTTTTGTTGGTTGCTGGGTGAGAGAAATATTTGGATTTTCAATTTTGTGACGAAAGGAGGGGGTTTTGGGGATGTTCAAAGTTGTGGGGGGGAATCAGGGAAGGCGGGAACATTTTCAGGCGCTAAAACGACGTGTCATCCACATAAACGACATTATCATTTAAAATTTGGATAAAAAGTGTTTTCAGGTTTTTTTTATTTTATTATTTTTTAAAAATTATTTTTAAAAATTATTTTTTTAAAACAAAAAAATAAAAAATTTATTTGAATGTAAATTTTGAAAATAAATATTTTTTTATTTTTAAGATGAAAAAATATATTTAATATTATTTACAACTTTATCATTAATGAAAATAGATATTTTTCTTATTTTTAAAAAAAAATTAAAAACAGTTTTATATAAAATAAGATAAAATACTATTTTGATGTTTTTTAAAAATTATTTTTTTAATTACATTTTTAGAAAATAAATTTTAAAAATAGATTATCAAACAAATTTTTTTATTTTTTAGAACAAAAAAATAAAAAATCTATTTTTAAAAATAAAAAAATAGCTCCCATATTTTTCTGTTCGTACATGGTCACATACTATTAACAAATCAAGGACTTGTCGAGAATAATGCATAATGTTACCTTTTTATTGGATGGGATGAGAGTTGATAAGAAATTTGATTAAAAGGTACCATCATAAAATGGGAATGCCCATTCTCTAAAAGATAGTCATTCTTTTACAAAAATAATAAAATAGTCTATTTCATCATTGATGAATTGATTTTTTTTACATTATTTTTTTTTATAATTTTTATATATTTTAAAATTATTTTTATATTAATAAATGATAAAATGATATCTTCTTTTCAAAACTTTTGTTATAAAAATATTTTGATAATTATATTTTTAAAATATAACTAAAAATAAGATATTTTATATTATTTATAAAAGAAATATTATTTACTATACAAAGTTGCTTAAAATAAAATAAAAATTAATAGATTAGAATTTATTAGTATATAAAGAAAGTCAAAATTATGAAAAAAAAAAGACTAGCATAATTAAAAAATAAAATAGTACCATACTATCAATAAATGTTATAAATTTTTTACAATTAGCATAATGAATATTTAGAAAATATGAATTAATTATTTAACTTATATATGTTATAAATATTATTTTATTAACATTACAATATTGCCTATTTAACTTATATATGATTGTTATATAATTTGAGAAATTTAACCTTTGTATGTTTTTCCATTGCATTTAGATATATATATATATATATATATATTATTTTTTTTACTATTAGAGTATTATTATACTTGATTACTTTTTTTTCACTCTATTCTAATGATATTTTGTTGTATCAAATATAAAAATAGAATAGAATGTCTATTTCATTTATGACTATATCGAATATAATTATGAAATGATCATTTTATTTTCATTTCTACTCCTATTTACATTCAATTCCATTTCACTGTATCTAACCAAATGTTTTTTTGGAAAAAAAAATTATTCACCAAGATTGAATTTTATATATGAGAATAAAGTTGCATCATAAACCAAATGTTCTTTGGAAAATATCAATTGTAATTGTATAAAGACTACTTGCATAAACAATGATGTCTTAATGACAAATGATTTATCATAATAATATTTAATTTTTTACTATATATTTATGCTTTGTAGTTGAGAAAAATTAAGTTTTCTATCCAATAATATAGACTTATAGTATTAAACTCTTACTATATATTTGACCATGTAATTGCATAAAGAAGAAACTTCGAAGAGTTTTACCTTAGGCGATCAATCATGCATCACATAGTGACACCACCAGATCATGATCCATCTAATTTAAGCTACACAAACTCCTGAGAATTGAAAGGTGTTGTACACATAATCGGTTTGATCAAAATTGTATATAAAATATTCTTTTAAAGATATAGTTAAATATCATGGATGTGGCAATTATCACTCTGCATTTAATTTTTTGCATATGCTAAAGGCCTCTTCTTATTGTACACACAAATTTTTTGTTGGAGATTATAAGATAAGAAAAATGCACAAACAAATGAACATTATTGATTTGAAGATGTGTACACAATCTTTAGTTTAAATGTTTTCTTCACTTTATCGATTTGAACTCTTCGACAGAGGGTTTTGAGGAAGCTTGATCTCAAATCAAAGGTTGAATATTTAATTTCAATGGAGAGATCTGAAGAAGTTTGATCTAAAATCAAATAAACACTTGACTTCAATAGAGGGTTTTGAGGAAGTTTATTTTTAAACCAAAGGTTGAATCTTCACAATAACTTCACATTTGTAGAGATTAACAGATGTTCTTGATTGACGTTACAGACCTTGGATCCTTGAATCTTAGCCAACAGAGTTTCGGGATTGTTTCAATGTTTTACGTCTATTTCTCTAGTGCCTTGTGTGTAAAATGACACAAATGAACTTTGTATTTATAAAGTTGCCATGGGAATGTCTAGGGATATATAAGCATTCTTGCTTGTATTATTTATCCCCTTTTAATTTATTAAAAGGTTATTATTTGAAAAAACCCTATTGATTGGAATGATGCACTTCGATGCATGGCAATTTCTTATTTGCCAAGTGACATTATTAGTGCATACACTACTGTAAAATGTAAAAATGGTATCATTAAATAGATATTGGATGAAAAGTAAATTAATGTATATATAGACACAATGATGTTTTTATAAATTTGAGGAAACTCACAATGTCGGTTCTTATTAACAAATTAACATTTAAACTCAATATCATATTTAACATCGGCTTAAGTTAAGGATCCAATGTACTTTTAAAATTATTTAATGAACTATTTTGGTTTAAACTACCTTTAAAAGCTATGCTCCTCAACCGTAAAATTTTTTTATCAATTAAATTTTTATTTAATTGCACTTTAAAAAACTTTAGTATACTTATTTGATTATAATCAAATAATTATTTTTATTAAATTATCAATTAAATTCTTAATCAAATTATTTATGTACAACTAAGACAATATTATAATTAATTTTTTCCACTTTACCAAAACTATAAAATTGTCAAAATAAATTCAATACATTTATATTTGAATATATGAATAGACGTAAATTAGACGTCGGATTTTAATAAGAACCGATATAAATGGACAAAAATAATTCAAAAAATATTCAATGGGTATATTATTATGAAGTGGTGGTAGTATTTTTGTAAATATATTGAAAATTAATGGGTCGATTTCCATAAAAAAAAACCCACATAGAAACAAAATGGAAAAATAATTTTAAAAAAATCAACAAGTATTTTATTATGAAGTAAAAATGGTGTTTTTGTAAATATGTTGAAAATTAATACGTCAATTTTCTTAAAAAGAAAAACTGATGTAGAAACATTAAGATGTCGGTTGTTTATGAGGAATAAAAGTACATGCATGAGTATAGATGTTGGTTCCTACTTATTAACCAACATTTAAAATTTAAGCATCTTTACATATAACATGCTAATTCATCCTCCTCACTCTTATTCTGCTCTTGCCTATTAGAAACATCTATTCAAAATCATTTTCAAACTCTTGCTACAATTGTCTTCTCTGTCATTGATTGTTTTTTATTAAAAGCTAGAGCATTGTGGTTAAGTTAAACTTCAAAAAAGATAGTTTTAGGTTCATTGTGATTAAGTACATATTATTGATATTGAGGTTGTATCTAAGCGCATATATTTATATTGCCTAATATTATAGATATTTAAAGTATGGAAACTTTAATCACATATTATTGATATTGAGAAGCCAAAACCTCAATTAAATTCATATAGACTTAGAGTGATACTTATTTACCCTGATATAATTATGGTTACCTAAGATATTCCTTAATCTTTGTTTTGATATGACAATGACATACTCCCTAAATTATTATTTTGTGAGGTTAACTTCATTTTCTTTTTTTCTTTTAAGTAGGCATATGGATTATTCTCAGCATATTGACAAAAGTATTAAGGGTGCTACACTTATGAAGGAGATGACCCAAATGCATAATAGAGAAAAGAATATGAAAGTTGAGTTCAATGCTAAGGATCAAGCAATTGGGGTTGGTTCATCAAAATATAAGAGTTATATTGAAATGTTGGCATGCACCACCAATCAATATTGAGTAGTGGAAACAAATACTACAAGAAATCAAGGAGAACACTGGGGAGGATGTCTCAGTATATATTACTTATTTCCAATTTGTGTTTAAGAGATATATATATATATAATTATCTTCTTAGAATAATTGTATATAAGTATAACCTATGTGTGTGTTATCTTGTAAACCATTTTTTATGTTAATATGGGGAAGAGAAAAGAAGTCATAAAGCTTATAGGGAAGCGGTGGAAAGATTTCAAGAACCGATTGACAAGGGATTATATCACGGTCAAAAGGAAGGGCAATAAGATTGTTTGTATTGAAAATTTGGACATTATGAATTGAAGGTGAGAATATATATTTTAGAATACAGCTTTTATGAAGTGTTGTGATTTTTTTTAATCTTAAAAAAATTAAGCTTTTATGTGCCTTTTTTTTCCTGTTGTTTGTGACTTTTTCTTGTTAATAAATTCTCATGATATGTCAATTTACCAAGGAGTGTTATAATGTGAATCTGCAACTGTTAGTAACCATTTCGACTCAGTTGAGCTTAACAGAATAATGAAAAAGGAAAGATGATAATAATCTCTTAATCATTAGATTAATCAAGGGCAATTTACTATGATGTATCAAAATTCATCTTAAAATTTTATTGTATGTTGCGAGGTTGGATTTTTGAGTTCCCATAATTTACAATCACATGAAACCAAAAACTTTTTTCTTAATCTATGTCATGATTAAGATGAATAGTTACTAAAAACAAAATGAATTGACCAAAAATTCCCATCTTGATTCTATATTATCTCAAATTTCAAAGTAAATATATAGATTTCTACTCAAATAGTTCTTCATTCGTGCATTAGTTTTAGTGTTATAGAGTGTATTTATATTAATTAGCTGCTTTGGAGATTCTTTATCTAATGATCTTTAACCTTTCTTTTGCTTTCTTTTTATCTAATTTTTGCTATCAGATTGGTTATGTAATTCAATTGATTTTGATAGTTGCATTGTTTCTATTAGATTTGCTTGTTGCATGAATTATAGATATAATTAAATTGACTTTATGCTTCATACAGGATGGTGTTGATCAAGTTAATGTGTAGTCTTCCCAAGACCAAAATTCATCCCATGCATGCAAGAAAATCTTTAGGAGGTAGCAATAATGATAAGGATGCCTTTAATCACACCCGATTTCTTTAAATTTTATAGTCTTGTTATTTTTTTGAATATGTGTGTGTGTATAAGATACCTTTATGGTTATTGGTACCTTTGATTTTTTTTTTTTCATTTATGATGTATGAGATGAATTATATTTTAGCCTTTTAAAGTTAATGAAATGTGTTTTAACTATTAGATAGATTTATTATTATATTGGTTTTTATTTAAGTTTATAAGAATAATTACAAGGAATGGATTGATACAAAAAATTATAAAGACAATTACAAACTGCCACAATTTGTTAAAAAGAAAATTAAATAAAATTAGTATGAACTGCTTCCTTGTTTTAAATTGTTTCTATTAAAAAAAATAAAAGAACGATTCTAAATTGCCACAATATTTAAAAACAAAATTTTATAAAAAATAGAGGTTATCTAAAATGTTACAATTTTTACAAAACAAATTTTTATAAAATAACAAAGGCAATTTGATTCACTGTTAAAAGTCCTTCTATTGGTGATTAACTGCCACACCATGAACCACTACTGAATGACACCTAAGGGTGGAACTCTAATTAGAGATGACAATTTTACCCATGTACCCATTTACTTATGGATATCTACCCGTGATGGGCGGATATGAGGATGAGAAAAAATATTTGCAAATGAGTATGGATATAAAAATCATATGCATAATGGGTATGGGTATGAGAAAATATCTATACCCATACCCATTTACTGATTTCAATAAAAATCTTTATATTTTTTTATATAAACATTACTAAATACTAAAAAAAATGTTCTTGAGAGACCGAAGTGAAAATCTTTAATTTCATTGGGGCCATAACAAAATTTTTTATTTTTTCAGAAGGGTCTATTCGAAGTCGGTAGAAAGTCAATGAGGGTTAAAACATAAATTACTCTATTTCCTTTTTTAGTATAAAATCTCCCTAGTTGATTATGGCACTAATTTATTCACTAAATTACTGTTCTGCTTGTGTTTGTGTAATTGTAAAATCAAGTATTCAAGTGCCTTTGTTCTATTCGTGTAATTGTAAAATCAAGTGCCTTGATTTTTTTTTTATGTTTGTGCACATTGTTGTTGATTAATCATGCAATTAGGATTTAGGTTAGGAACTTAAAACTTTGAATTTTGATCTTGTTGACTTTGTTACTTGTTGCAATAAACTATTTTTACAAACTTAGTGATAAAATGAAAACTAATTAAATGATAAATTGATAACAGACTATCTGTGTTTTGTTTTAGAGTTTCATTTTTTTAATATTTTATTATAATGGAGGTGTTTAATTTTAGCATATATTGATAATATAGGTAACCTATTTTTTGCAATGTCTACATCACGATCAACAAGATCGACTGCAAAAAGTGTTACCCCAGGCTAAGGCCAAGGCCAAGGGGAAACCACACAAAATTCAATTCCAACTCATTCAAGTCATGATGAGGTTAACAGCTTAGATGATGCTGAAGTTAAAGTCCAAACTAGTATCCAAACCCTTTATAGTGTTTGCGGGTACGGGCGGGGTATGGATGAGGAATTTTCTGATGAGTATTAGTATGAATATTGACATACCCGCCTAAACTCGACCCGTTGCCATCCTTAACTCTAACAGTCAGTCTAAACTACCATGAATATAAGCAAGGAGACTATATTTCTAGCAATTTTTTCAATCATTGCCAACGTACTTTCCAACAATTCTAACAATTGCTAATGGTACTAAATAACCACTAGTATTGAGCATTGTAGTGTTTCTTGTATAACATTCTTTGATTTGGGTTTAGATCATGTTCTTTTGTTTTGGTTTTATTCTAGTTACATTTTTGTTGAGATTTTTTACTTAAATCATAATTTTGTAAAATTAGATAATTTCCTATTTACTTCTTCATCTTATGCAAATTTGAATTTTGATAATATAGGATTATAATCAATTATTAATAATTTCCTATTATAAGTTCTCTTCCTAATTAGGTTAGATTGCAATTACTTGTCAAACAAGTCTTTAAGGCTTATAAATACCTTGTATTTGGGCACAAACAATTTGTTGAAAAGATCAAGATCTAAAGCATGAGAGAATTTGTATTTGTAACCCCTTGTAGGGGTTGCATGAGATCCCACAATTTACTCTTACACTTTTGGTGAGGCTATTAAGAGTGAAGAGTATATATACAGTAAGATATTTTTAGGTGTATTTTAGGTTTAAGATTTATTATACTATTTGTATTCTCTCTCTTGTTTACTTAGTGAATTTGTTTCTCATCTTCACCCATAGAATAGGCTAAAAGTCAAAAAATTAAGTATCCATGTCCTACTATTTCTTACTTCTTTGATCTTGAATTATGTTAACGTGCTTTTGCATCAAAAATTCTTAACAAGTGGTGTCAAAACCTAGTTCTATTGGGTTTGGATCCTAATTTAGGTTCTGCTTGATTCTAATTTTGGTTTTATTGGTCATGATTGGTTTCATTTTGTGTTTTGTTTAATTAAAGAAGTATTGACACAAATTGCATTTAGATTCTATATCAAGTCTAGATTTTGTTAGACTAGCAGCTCCATTTATATATTTTTAGTGATTTCGTTTAGGGAACTCTTTATGGAGAAGATGAAGCAAATTTGGTAAAAATCTCCTTCGATGCACATGTAAAGTGCTAGTGCTCCATTAGATGTAGAGTTTTTAATATGTCTATGATCTTCGGAGAAGATATCTCAAGGTTTGGTGAATTATTCAATTTAGAGTTTGAATGCTTTTGATAATGGAATTTGTGTCAAGGTCATATTTAGGATTTTTTACCCAAATTCTAATTTTGTAAAATAGGATAATTTTCTATTTACATTTTCATCTTACTCAAATTGAATTTTGATAAGATGAGATTATAATCAATTATTGATTATTTTCTATTATAAGTTTTCTTCCTAATCAAATTAAGTTTCTTGTTAGACAAAAACTGCAATTATTTGTTAAGCAAGTCTTTACGGCCTATAAATACCTTGTCTTTGGGCATAAACAATTCATTGAAGAGATAAAAATGTAGTGCAAGTATAGATGCCATAGAAACAATCGATTGTAATGACATAGATGCTATATATATGTTAGCATTATTAATAAATATGATGTTTTGGCTTCTTTATTAGTTTAGTTTCAATATATATATATATATACATATATATTGATATATGCATGCTATAATGGATAAAGTCTTTGAAATATAATTGTGTATAAATAAATTATGATTGGGATTGTATTTATGAGATGATTTATACATATAATTATATTTCTAAATATCCTTGGTTGTTGAATTGACAAAACAGGATATTAATAATTCATGAGTAAAGTAGCATATGTCATCTTTCATTCTTTTAGAATAATATAATGTGAGTATTTGAATATAAAGAAGAGATGAGTAAAATCACAAAGAGAGAGTTGGCATACAAGACATATATGCTAAGGTTGAACATTTCTTTATTTTGGTTTGGCTTCTCTCCTTAAATAGGAGAGTTTAAAGTACAAGGAAGAGTGATATGTAGGGCTGCCCCTTGTTTATGTTGTCCACTCAAGGTGGATCATGCAACCTCCTCCCAATTCCTTTATGTCCAACAAGTTCAAATACTTTCCTATGAGTCCGACTCATAAACTTTCTTTTTATAATCATCCTCTGATTATTTTAATTAACTTAAAATAATTTCTAAGCGAGGAACCATTCCTTTATTCTAAATCTCTTACAGTATTAATACAAATATTCTCTAACATTTAAATATCATTTATGGAAATTTATGACTATTTACTAATCATAATCTTTATTAGAATTATTAAATCTTTGATTAATTAGCACTTCTAATCACATTTAAAACTTAATTAATCATTTCAAATTTCTAAGATGTTCACCTAATTGAATTCATCACATTTGGCATTCTAAATTTCATTTGACTTTAGATCAAAGTGATTCTATTGTGTGTAATTTATTAGGTTTCTATGCATGTTGGCAATGGATTAGTTTACAAACTTATATAAGTTTAATTGAACTAAAACTCCTTTTAATTCAAATATAATTTTCCTAGATTGTTTAAACAAATTCATAGATCAAGATTGGCTAGTAGTAAAGCAACATGATGACCTAACTACTAAGAATAGATTTATGAAAACCAAAACTTTTAGTGACAAAGTGTTAGCTTATAATTCAATCCCTTCATCTCTTGATATTCTATTTGGACTTAGAGTATGGTTCAAGTGTTAACCCTTTAAATGTCTAATCTAGAATGTATGTTTGACCATGTCCTATCTTACAATTGTTTATATGTAAAACTACTTTTATGTATCATTAATTATCAAAATCATTGCATAAGTATCAAAATATCTTTTGAATATCTTTCCTTATTATCGAGGAGGATGAATTATATCTTGATCAATCATTACATTCATGCACTTCATGGTGTATCCAAAATTATTCGTATCTAATATTCAAAAGTACAACCTTAAAATAAAATCAAAGTACACGACTCCATACATGAGATAACTTGTTGATCTCAAGTCTAAGGATTACTTACACCACCTTTCACATGATAAGTTCATTGGAAAATGGTAACATTCCATATGGTTTCTCATTGCAGGTCAATCCATCACATGTTCTCTAACAAATATCTATATGTTTGTCAACATATCTACATATCAAACAATGTATGAGATCACTGCATTCTTCCATAGAATGTGACATAACATATGCTAGTTTACTTATGAATAATTGATATCATGTTTTCGCAATTATTTCACAGTCAAGGATATTTATAAATGATACCTCTGTGTACAAATTTTCTCATAATTATAATCTCCATTACAATTTATTTGTACACAATACAACTTCAAGAACTTTATCCAAGATAGTATACATATATCAAACATACATATATTTGAAATTATATTGATAAAGAGGCCAAAACATAATATTTATTAAATATGCTAAGATATGTAGTATTTATGGGCCTGTTTGGTAACTGTTTTTAAAACAAAAAAATCTGTTTGGTAAAACTGTTTTTAAAAACAGTTTTGAAAATTTTATTCTGAAATCCTATTTTAAAAACTGTTTTTGAAAACAACTCTGAGCTGTTTTCAAAAATAGTTTTTAAA
>JANHAO010000470.1:0-41524 GCA_026873985.1 Saraca asoca | reverse complement strand
GATTGGTAATATCATCATAACATGGTCCTTGGATTCGACCCGGTGTTGCTCTATGCTATAAGTAGAGTAGAGTAATTTCGGTTTACAAATTACTAATTTGACGGGCCTCGACAGCTCGCATCACTCATAAGTCACATTCCTTGCTCACAAGTTTGCTCGCATTGGGTTCAATCAATCTATTATACTTTGCTATGCCACTTTCACAGTCAATCAGGTCCTCTTGACACTCTCTAAATTGACATCCTTATGGTATCTTAACCATCATAGTCTTTTTAAGGTTGATGCTATCTAGTACCTTCACCCTTATAAGCCCTTCTAGGTTTTCACACTCAAGTGCTATCTCTTTGAAGTTGATACTGGCTTGTCTCCTATGAGCTTTATAGCCACTCGGTAGTATGTTGGCCCTTAGAGCAACTTTTTTGATGATTAGTGCCCCTCTCTCATTGAACTTCTTGAGCAACATTATTCTATGTCTAGGCCCTTACAACCTAGTTCAAGCTCATCCTCTTAATGACTCCTTCTCTAAGTGCATTCTTTTGATAGTTCTTTTTTCAAGTTCATCCTTATGATGGCTCCTTCACACAGCAACTTTGATAGGGGTTAAGCATTGAGCATTCTCCACTCTAACTTGAGTTTTACTTTGTTTATGCATGAACAATTATGAATCTCATGGTCATTATAACAAAGTTTGTCTTGCAATTATTTAGTGCTAGTTCACTATGCCTCGATGTCATTTTGACTACTTCACTAAGTGACTATGTAGCTCTGGCTCACTACATCGACTATCATTGCCATTTGTGATAGAACTATGATGTGCTAGCTCCTTTAGCATCTTGTCTTAAATCTTATGGATGAGAGTTGCAGCTCATTCTTTACACCCAAATGATAATGCATAATAAATCCCTCCTAGATCACTTTTGTCCTCTCTAGTTTTACTCCTTCAAGTAAAATTCATACCCTTAGACATGATTTTGGACTCCTCTAACAAGATTAATCTACTTAACACATTAGAAGAGATGTGTCGTCACACAAGATCTGTTAACTATCTCTTGTGGCCATGTTTTCTAGCACAACCATGGCTTTGTGGCTTTGCTGATAGCTAATATGTCCCTCATGGATGTGGTTAAGCTTTTTTTTGCAAGAGCAGGGCCTCCCCTAGGGCTTTCTCTTGCTAGATAAGCTATCAATTCACTCACTCTCTTGAGTAGTTTTGTAATCCTTCAAATATTACTATGAATGAGTGCATAATAAATGTCCCATATTGTATAACAAGTCCATCAACTTCTACACACTTGCATTCAATGCATTATTAATGTTCCCTCAAATGCAATATCCTGTACACTAGCTCTTAAGTTATTTCAACCTTTTACAACCTTCTCAATCAAGTCCTTAATAGCATTTTTTTGCAATTTCTATGAGTGTTTGCTTCACTCACAAGCCTGATATGCTTTCAACAATCAAAATCCACCAACTAGAACTCACTCACTTTTCTTTCTAGCACAACAAGCTCTGATACCAACTATCATGATTGTTGTTTGGAGCTCTCTTTACTAATGTGACACTCTTTCACTCATCCTACTTATTTTATGACCATATCTATTTGGTGAACATGCCTGCTCCTCTAAGTGCTTGGTGAGACATGAATGCTCAGCGAGATAAGCACTTGGCATGGAACCAATCTTAGGTGACAACCTTTCGCACCTACTAGAGCACTCTATTATGGCTCAGAGCTTTTAGGTAGAGAGTCATACTTTGACACTATTCACACACCAGAGTTCCTAAGGATCAAATTGTGAAATCCTTTGCTCTAATACCAACTATCATGGATGAATAACTCTTTAGCCTAAATTGTGCGATGTATGTCACCAACTCTTGACCAACATGCTTTCCTTCCAATAAATTCAATCCACACTTGGATAGATAAATAGGGCATTATGAATTTTTTCACCCATACAACCAAAATCCTATGCACAACATGTCCACAAACAAACATAAGTGTGTAGTCAAAACATTAGCATATACCAAGTCTTAAAGAACTTACCACACAAGAAGACTCTAGTGCACATCAAGAAAGGGACTTTTTAAATAAGGAGAGGGACAAATCCATTATATTAATATATGCCTCCTCACATAGCTTTGAGTGTGTAGAGAAAATCTCTATGCCACCATATTTTGATCCCTAGCTTGTGCCACAGTGCCCACATGGGTTACTAACCTTAAAGAGCATTCTACGCTAAAGCCCTAATGGTATAAGTAAACATACTTTTTTTGACATATGGCTTTTCTCCTAGCTTGGAAGGTTTCTAGTGTGTCATCTCATATAAATGCAAAGATTGCAACCATATACTTTTCTTGCACTAGGCAAATGATCTATGTTAAAATGGCACAAATACCCCCAAAATGGGAAAATTAGGAAAAATTATGCACAAGTGTAATTGCTTCCAAATTCATACAATAGGTCCTTGTCTTCATGCTTGATTTTTTGCCAAGGTTTGTGGAAATTAAGCATGTTTGCCTGCCAATTTTGTTCAAAAGGCCAATTTGTGGCACCAAACTGTGTCTAAGTTGTTAACTTATATGACGATTTATTAGGAAGGGATAATGATTTTAAAAGCTTTTAGAATATTTGAATAGAAACATTTCATCTCATAAGCCATAAAAAAAAAGAATTCCTTTATCAAAGATTCCAATTGATCAAATGAAAATGCTGAAAGACTTATTACTTAGCATTGGTTTTGATAATAAAATGTTCATTTTGCTTACCACTCTTTTCTAAATTAAAGTGTTATTAAATTTGCTATACTTTTTAAATAGGTAAAACATCATTTTGGTAAATTTGTTCTATTTTGTAGAACAAAATATTTCTAATAATCTAATTTTACCAAATTTACTTACTATTAGTGCTTATGTGTCAAAAAACATTTTTAGTAGATCTTTTTTGGTGATAAAAGTGTTAGCATGAACCAGCACCTTTTGTTATTAGAACTTTTCTTCTAAAATCATAAACCATAAATTTTTTTTTCTTACTAAACCAAAAATTTTCTCCTTAAGCTATAAACTAGGATTTCCTTATTAAGTTGGAATTTTTCATCTTAAGCCATAAACCCATTTTTTTTCTTACTAAACAAACTTTTTCTACTTAAGATATCAAACAGAATTTTCTTATTAGACCATATTTTTTTTTATCTTAAGCTATATATAAAGGTGGAAGAAAGAAAACCACTCCATAGTTGGTTGTGTTTTGGGTTGAAGAAAAGATGAAGAGCTTTGGAGGTAGTAATGGCACCATTAGCAAGAATTTTAGAGCAGAAATTTACTTTGCCCAAATTGCCATGATAAATTATTTTGTTTAAAAAAATAATAAAACCAAGATATGCTTTCCAACCTATTTGATATTGGCAATTGAAGCCCTTAAAAATAGAAACTAGGCCCTAACAGTAAAATAGACTCAAACCAATTTTATTACACAAAAACAAGGAGGTATGGCATGATTTTGAATTATTCTATCATTTTCCACAACTTAAAGGAGCAAGAAGAGAATTTAGTTCTATGATTTTGTTTTTATCATCTATTTTTAAAGTAAACCCCTTTAAAGCAATCACCAAACTAGATATACTTGAGATGAAATCCAATAGTCCAGCTAATAGATGATAGTTTGCGTCATATTCTCTAGGGCCTAAGCTATTGAACTATGCAATAGTAGATAATTGTGAATCTCCAAATTATGAAACAAAAATAGTTATATGGGGAAAGAGATTTTTATAAGCATCTCATTTGTATATTACTTGCCATATACTTGACAACAACTTTGTTTTTTGCCATGTTGTCATTCAAAATTGTTTTCTAACTTAGTGGTGTGGGATGGGAAAAGAACAATATTGGCTGTTACTTATTAGAAAATTTAGGGGAATTAAGGGTAGAAAGGTTAGGAAGAAAGAAAGTGTTTGATATATTGTTTGACAAAGGATTTTTTGTCTAGTCAGTTTAGAATAAAAAGTAATAAAAACAAACATGAAGAGAATTTGCATAAAAGTGAAACTTCAGGTTCCTTAGTGTCACAAATTGGAACTCATGACCAAATTTAGCAAGTAGATGTGCTTATATTCAGATGAAACTTGGCACAAAAATCAAGCATGAAAAGAAAATTATGTGGCACAAATTTACGAGAAAATGCACAAGTATATTATTTTTCCTATTTTCCCTCATTTTAAGGGTGTTGATGTAATTTTGAACAAAATAACTTGTCTAGTGTGAATAGATAAAAAAATTTGTGATCCTTGGATTTTTATCTTCACATTGGTGTACTATAGTATATTAGAACCCTTCTGAACTAGGAGAAAGGTCCTTATGTCAACTTGAAAAAAGTATATCTACTTATCCCATTAGGGATTTGGCTTAGGAAGTTCTTTAGAGGGAGTGTTCAATGACCCAAGTGAGTATTGAGACACTAGTCTAGAGGATTGAGTGTGTGGCTTGGTGCCTTCCCTACAAACTTGGGAGTTTATAACAAGGCTTTTATATAAATGAAAGAAGTATCCCTTCTTTAATTAAAATATTTTCCCTTCTTTAATTAAAATATTGTCCCACAAAATTTATCTATTTTTTGCCACAATTCTTTGCATATGTTCAAAATTGCATGAACACATCATGTTTTCCAATATGAATAACTTGGTTTCCTTTATACGTGAATTGGTTGCTTATGTGCTATGTGATTTATTACTTATGTTTCCTTGATGTGATATAAATTGTGGGTGCTATCCTTTATTTTTTAAACTAAAATGGCATATAACAAATTTGGAGGATGCTATGAAAGACCTAACCAATGAGCTGGAAGGTGTTGTAGCACTCTCTTTTCTAAGATGAGTGACATAGTAGCCCCAATGAAGGTACTGGTGATGACCATCAGGAACAGCTTGTAAAAAAGTGGTACCTTAAAGTGAAAAGGAAAGGTGAAAATCCCCAATCCAAGGCCATATGTGTAAAAGCTCAAATAGACTAATATTTCTAAGCAAGTGGCATAATTTTTGAGAAAGCTTAGCCAATCTATGCTACCATGGTCCTCATAGATAATGCTAAAGTCTAGTGGAGGACTAAATACCAAGAGATTTACAAGGGAAGGTGTAGCATCAATACTTAGGAAGAGCTCAAATAGGAATTAGAGGTGCATTTATCCTAAAAAAGATGTACCATCTAGCTAGGCAAAAGCTGAGAGAGCTAAGATAAATAGGATCAATTCAAGATTATGTGAAAAAGTTCATAACTATCATTATAAGGATGTGACTGAAAAAGATAAGCTGCTTTGTTTTGTGGATGGTTTATCATGAGAAGCTATCATTGAACTCCAAAGTTCAAAAGTTCAAAGCCTTATAAAGGTGGTGAATGCAACCAAGTGCTTGTCTAACTACAACACTAGGTTTCCCAGCTTGAATTTCCATGGAGGGGGCTTGAATACTATTAGTGCCCACCAATTAGGCAAGGGTGGCAAATCCAAGAGTGGGGGAGGAGGCAGTGGAGTGACTTCCCACTTTCAAGTTTTGGCATTATTTGGGCATTCAATAGTAAAGGGAAGTCCAAGACTATAGCCTATTTCTTATGGAATGGACCACATAGAGTCGTAAAGTGTCCACAAAAGGTTGGCCTAAATGCCTTATAGGCATAACTTCATGATAAGGCAAAAGAAGGTGATAAGGGTGATGATGAAGGTTCTAATAGGAAGGATATGTCTTGTACTAAGATCGATGCAATTTATTCTTAGAGCCCCAAGAGTAACAAGACAGTGACAAAGCATGTTAGATCTTATCACTATTAGGGGTTTATTTGAGCAAGGAGTTGTGTTGAGTTTAAGGGTATCAACCTGCATAGTAGTAGCAAAGGTAGTGCACATGGTGCATCAAGAGAGATGTGAGGAGCAGGCAAATCCTTTTTAAGGAGGAGTCTATGAAGGAGCTGGAGGGCATAGTGTGTGTTTAAGGATCAATTTCCTAACAAATATATCTTATTTTATTTTATCTTATTGTGATGTTCTTGCATACAGAGACATTCACTTAGTCTTAAGGATTAACTTATGACAACGACTTAAGCCCAAATTGCTTTGAGAGTATGAGTGCTTAGTCATAATATGAGTTTGTGGCAATGACCCTATAGAGCATAAGTGTGTGAAAGCTAGAATAAGAGTGATGTATAGCTCTTTGTTCAACCCTATTGGTCATGCTAGGGGAAAACCATCATAAAGCATAAACCATTTACTAAGAAATTCTTAAATGCTCCAACAACACAAGTGGGAGAATTTCTTATAGATTGCAATTATAACATGTGTCATTACTCTTTTCCAATAAATAAAAGTCAATTGTCAACTTTATTATCTATTTGTCAGTTTTATGGAATTCATATGCATTAAAAATATGATTTTTCAATTTTCAAAACATCAAAAACTATAAAATTTGACAATTAACTTTCATTTATTCCATGGAATAAGAGCATGTGTTATAATTGAAGCAAACAAAAAATTGTCCACATTTCACTACTTCTAAGTAAGAAATGAAGGTAAATTATTAATTTTATTATTCATTTATCAATTTTGTGGAATCTACACATAATAAAAATCTTATTTTCAATTTTTAAGTGGACCTCATTTAGTGGTGGATGGAGTAAAAACATGTGTTATAGTAGAGCATACAACAACTTCTCCTCAAAGATGACTCATAACTTTGAGAGAAATTGATGTTTACTTTGAGCAATAAGATCCTTGCGCAAGATTTTGCCAGCAGCCGACCTTGGAATAGTATCAGTAAAGCTTACTCGTCTGATTTTTTTATACGGGGCCACCTGAAAGATTTTATCATTAGTAATTAGTAAAAATAGGAGTAAGAAATTAATATAGACAGGAAAAACATGAGGAAAAAGCTAATTAAGATTAACCTGGCGGGCTACAAATTGAATGATTTGATCTTCTGTGAGATCAGAATTTGGCGCTCTCACTATAAATGCCATTGGTATTTGTCCAGTTTCTTCATCTTCAACGCTGCAATATATGAATTTTGCATGTCAAAAAGTCAAGTGTAGAAAAAATGATGGTATGTATGATAAAGGGATTTGTTAGGGCAAACTCACGGTATAACTGCTGCATCAAGAATAACAGGGTGACTGAGCAATATTGATTCTAGTTCTGCAGGGGCCACCTGCCATAAAAAAGTTTGTTTTCAAGTCAAATAAATTGCCTACTTCTTGAGGTCGATCGTTCGATAAATTATAGTGATATTCATCTTTTTATTGTGAAATTAAAGATGCATCCCTTGTCTTTAGGGGTGCTAAACGGGTCTTAAGCCCGCGGGCCTTGTAGACTGGATCAGGTGAGGGGCAATCCGTTTAAATGCAAGCCTATGTGGACCTGTGCAAGCGGGCCAATTTAGTACTCTAAAGGTGCTAAATTAGCTTCAACCCCGCAGGCCTAACGGGCTGACCTGTATTTTTTTACGGGTTGGACCAAGTGATGGTCAGCCCGTTTAAATACGGGCCTAAATGAGCTTGGCCCGTTTAGCACCCCTACTTGTTTTAAATTGTACATTTATAACAAAATTACTTTCTGCTTTTTTCTTTAAAATTATTTTTACAAAGTCGTAAAAGAAATGCTATATTTAGTTGAAATAGAGCATAAACGCTATTTATTTTGTAATGTGAATAAAAGATGATATAAGTAAGGGATGTTTATACTATTTTTTTAATTTTAATAGGGTGGCGAATAGAAAAGTTAGAACATTTACATCAATTAATATTTTTTTTAAAATATGTTTTTCTTCTATACAATGGTTTAATTACAAGTAGTTATTATAATCATTATATATACAAATTTGAAAAAAAAAATTGGCATAAATAAGCATGCAATTATATATATATTGTTGAAATTTTATTATATTTGAAAAGAATATTTAATGCTAAATTTAAAATTTATTAATATGATAATAGTTAATATAAAATTAAAATATGAATAAAATCCACATTATATATATATATTTCATCCAACGCTGAATTCTTTGAAAAAAAAAATCAACAAAAAGTTACGTACGATATAAATATATTTCAGGTTATAATATGTATAAATTAATATTTTAATTTTAAATTTTAGTATGAAATCGTAATATTATACTCAATATTAAAATCGAGCGGGTTTTAAGAACTAACTGCATATATTCAATTTTGCATCAAAATGATTGCATTTATTCCCATTTTCTTACAATTGCAATTATAATGTTCAACATCCATTGCAGTACATAGTACTAGGAGAACTCTATTTTTTTTCTTTTGTAAAAGCCAACAAGTGTTAGTACTAAACTACTATTGTAAAAATGGGAAGCTGCATTAAGGATGCACTCGTTTTATAGCAACTAATTAACTGTGACCTATTCTAAGCAGATTGTATTGGCATTTGAAATCTCGATGTACCAGTTAAAGTAGGAAATCATCAGTGCAAGAAAATGGCACTTAAATAAACTGAAATTTTATGATTTTGCCAAAAGTACCTGATATCCATTGTGCTTGATCAGCTCCTTTATTCTTTCAACTACATAGACAAATCCATCCCCATCAATATAAGCAAGGTCACCTGTCTTCAACCAGCCATCTGGATCAATTGTTGCATTTGTAGCCTCCAAATTTCCAAGATACCCTTTCATAATAGTGGGGCTTTTGAGCCATAACTCCCCTTCCTTCCAAGGAGGCAAAGGTTTTCCAGTTTCAGTGTCTACCACTTTCGCACAAAAGCTAGGAATTAAATTCCCACATGAGCCTGGTCTGGCCTTAGCATCTTTGTCCGACACAAAAAACGTTGCACCGCCACAACTTTCGGTTAGTCCATAACCTTGCCTCAGTTCAACCCAAGGAAAATTCTGTCTAAACTCCTCGGCCACTTCCTTGCTCAAAGGTGCAGCTCCTGAACCGACCTTCCGTAGGCTGGACAAGTCGTGGCCGGCTTTGCTTCCGTGTTTTACAAGGTTAAGAATCACGGGAGGCACTGCCGGTATGTTACTGACTTTGTGGTCCTGAATTGCACCAAGCATGGCAAGGAAGTCATATTTCTGCATTAATACAGTTGTGACACCCTTGCACAGTAACCCTAATCCGAAGAACACGAGACCATAGATGTGGAACATTGGAATAAAAGCCAAGAAAACATCATCTTGAGATGAAGTGACATCTACGGACCATTGGAGTAGTCTCATTATTGAAATGAGATTTGCATGAGTCAAAATTACACCTTTGCTCATCCCAGTGGTCCCTGAGGAGTAAAGTATAGCTGCAGTGTCTGACTGATTAGCTGAATTGGCCTTGGGTAGCCCTAATGGATTTGAGCAGCCTTCTATTAGCTCTCCAACAGATATCATTTTCCCATCAGATTGTGAATAGGTAAGAATTGTAGGCACCCCAGTTGGTGTCAATTTGTGCAATTCCTCTGGTGCTGATATGGCTAGATTAGCACCCGAATCTCGTACTTGTTTAGCAATTTCTGACTGCGTATTAAGGGGATTGGCAGTTGTAAGAATTGCTCCAACTGATAACACAGCAAGGCATATGGTTGGATACAAAATTGAGTTTGGGGACAGAACAAACACTACATGCCCTCTCCGGATGCCAAGTCCGTGGTACAAGCCGGACGCCAGGGAGTAAACAGACCGGCTAAGTTCGCCATAGCTTACACGCCGGTTAGAAGCCGCATCAATGAATGCAATTGTGGTCTCAGCAAGGTTTCCCCGTGGGAACTGTGATAGCACAAGACTGGCCGTATCAATGTCTCGCCTCGTTGGGATTTCATAATTATCTCCAAGCGTATTAAGTGAGTGATAAATGCCTGTTTTTGAATCATAGCCGCTTTTTCTATCCACTGGCGGCTGAGAGTTTCTGGATTCTTCTTCAATTGTTGGCCAAGCTTCCTCTCCAGACATTTTCTCTGCAAATGTGAAAGATAGTTGTGTGGTGTTTTATAATGAAGCATAAACTGCAGAATTATACGACGAATATCTGCGTTAAATTCGATGATAAGCATTGTTAATTATGTCAATTGTATATGAGCAGCCGGCCGGATGATAAGACCAAGTCATGAGTATTTTTTTTTTTCTTTTTAAGATAAATGTAAAAAACTTCTTCCAACTTTGAAGTGATTGGATTTTGTCCCTTCCAACTTTAGAAACCCAGAATGAGAACCTTAAACTATACAAAATTTTGGAATTAACACTCATCTTCCATTTAATTAACCATTTTATTAAATAATGAAACTCCTTTAGTGGTTAAGGCTAAGCAGTGGAGAAGGTCCGGCAGAATGAAAACCTAAAAGTATCAAAGGGTTAGCTATACATGAAGGAAGTAGTTTGCCAAACATGCTCCGATGCTTAAGTCAGTATCTTAGTGGAGTTTTGACTAGTATAAGTAAAATAATCGAAAGAGTGAATACCAAATAATATATATAAGTGTCAAGCACACTAATTGGTGTGCTTGTGGATGAATGGTATGTGACTATGTGTCTTTAGTGTATTGGAGATGCCTATGAAAATCTCGCTAATCAGTTGGTGCTATCATATTGTTCAAGCTGGCCTGATCATGTTTTTTATCATCTATCTATTGAGACATTTGGTTCACGAAGCTCTCAGCTGACGTGCTCTAGGTCGTTCAACCAAGAGGATAGTCGATTGATGAGGGATAGCCTACATTCAGTGCTGTTGACGATGAAATTCGGCTTGTACAAGAGACTCGAACTTCAGTCAATGGGATGTGAATTTCAAGAATCAATACCGCTTTGGAAGTGTTGTGAAAGGAGAGTAGGGAGGAAGAGAGACGGTGGTTTTTAACATGGTTCGGTTAAATTTAGACGGTACCGAACTTTACGTCCACAGCGGAGATTTTATTAATACTAAATAGTTTGCAGGAGTTCTGCTTACAAGATTGCTCCTCTCTCCTCTTGCTAACAATGTAATCGTATTTATAGAAGAAGGAGTAGTTACATGCATTAATTACAAACTACAGTTGTATCATATCAAATAAATGAGAAAAGATAATGAAAAGACCATATTCCAACTGTAGGCTGTGGAAGTAGGCTTCTTAGGCTAGCTGTAGGCTTATGACCATTACTTGACATCATCTCAGTCATACAGAGAATTAATGACTCAGTGCTGGAGTTCAGACTTAGCGACCCTTGAGAGGTACCGAGGAAGCGAGCTCGATATTACTTAGAGGGGTCAACGAGCTCTTGTGAGGAGGTCGATCATTCTTTATAGGTACCTTGCTGGGACATCGTGCGGTGAGGTATAGCTCGTTACTGAGGAGCTCGCTGACGTGCTCTTGACGGTTGAATGATCTTCTTTATTTAAAGATCCTTAGTTCCATAGCACAAAGTTTACTGAAGGCTTCTCACTGAGACACGAGGGCCGGTCTTCGTTTCCTTGGGGACTTGTCCTTGCAAGGCCAATTTTAGTATACAACAAGTGCTGATTTCATTTAACCTTAGCCAATCAACCATTTGTCGAATGACTGAGGAGCCTGACTGTTTTAATGTAACGCTTTGAAAATGAATTGAGCTAGTAGCTAGTGTATAAAAATTGTGTGATGGAAGTATATAAATTATTGTTTAAAATACATATTTGTTGTTGGAAAATTTGAAATTTTGGATGACTAAAGTGAGTATTTAAATGTTTGTTATGGGCCAAAGCGTCATTTCCTTTTTTTATTTTTTCTCTTATTTTTCTTTTTTTTTCTCTTTTTCTTTTTTTATCTTTTTCTTCTTTTTTTTTCTCTGCCCCATTGACTATAACAAACTTGTTCAACTTTTCTTGTTTCTCTATCTCACCTTGCACTTCACGTTTTTTTCTTCTTCCTTCTACTATTTGCTACTATTGCTTCTATTTCTTCTTCTTTCCATTTTGCTGATACATCTGCTACCTTATTCCATTTGGATGTTGCTTAGTTTCTTTGGCTTTTGCTTTTTCTTTTTTATTTTCTAGTGTGAGAGCCTCTACCACTTTCTCCCATTAGCCCAGCACAACTCTGATTTGCTACAGATCTTCTTCTGTTCTACTCTAGCGTAGCTTTTGGTTAGCTTCCCTTAGATCCAACGAGCTCGGCCTTGCCCTTCGGTTCCCTATGCTGCTCAATGATCGACTTTATCTAACCATCTGCATCTAGTTGAAAGGAGTTGCTAGATCGGTCCTATGGTCCTTCAGTTTGGCTAGAAGCTACTAGTGACTCACCGGAGGTGACTATCTTGCTGCATCAATTACTCAAACCCTCTCCCTCATTGACCAAAGTGTCATTGTGTGGTGGCCAGAGCTAGTTGTTTCTACCAACTGGCGATCGATGATGACCTACTTGCTGGAGATTTGCAAACTAACTTCTTCTTTTCCTTTACCTAACTGGAACCTTAACCCCATGTCAAACTAGTGAGTATATTTCTACTCTCTTCCAATCTAATTTTTTGGTACTGTTTCTATTCTAGGATTGGATTTATGAAATTAAATAAATCTTATCATAATTTCAAAATTTTATTTTGCAAGTTGGCTAATGATGTGGTTACTAGGCTTGTGGTGAACTAGTTGAATAACTAATAGAGCAAAAGGAAGAAAATGTACCAGTGGTTCGGGAGTTCTTAGATGTCTTTCCTAAAGAACTACCTAGGATGCCACCAGAATGAGAAGTTGAATTCTATATTGACATTGTTTTTGGAACCAACCTTATTTCTATCCCATCATATTGGATGGCACCAGCTGAACTAAAAGGATTGAAAATGCAACTGCAAGATTTAGTAGACAAGGGTTTCATTTAGCTTAGTACTTCACCATGGGGAACTCTTGTATTATTTGTATAGAAAAAGGATGAAACTTTAAGACTGTGCATTGATTATAGATAGTTGAATAAAGTCACAGTGAAGAATAAATATCCATTGCCGAGAATTGATGACCTATTTGATCAACTCTAAGGTGTCTAGTATTTTTCTAAGATGGATTTGCATTCAGGCTATCACTAGTTGCAAATTCAGAAGAAAGATATCCCAAAGACTGCCTTTCGCACTCAATATGGTCATTAAGAATTTCTAGTGTTGTCTTTTGGATTGACTAATGCTCCTACAGCTTTCATGGACCTGATGAATGGGATTTTATGACCTTTCTTGGATCAATTTGTAATCGTGTTTATAGATGATATCTTGGTGTATTCTTGTAGTGAGCAGGCCCATAAGTAGCATTTTTTGATGGTTTTGTAAACTTTTAGAAAGCACCAACTATATGCCAAATTTTCAAAATGTGAGTTCTAGCTATCCAGTGTAACCTTTCTGGGACATGTGTTTTCCAAAGAAGGTATTAGTGTGGATCCCAAGAAAGTAGAAGTGGTTTAAAATTGGCCTAGAGCCACTCCAGTTATTGAAATTCACAACATTTTAGGTTTAGATGGGTATTCTGAATATTTTGTGAAGGATTTCTCTTGGATTTCGGCCTATTGACTAAATTGACTCAAAAACATGCCAAATTTGAATGTTTTAACTCTTATGAAGCAAGTTTTCAATGACTCAAGGAGTACTTGACTATAGCAACAGTGTTGGCTTTACCTAACAGTGGTGGCAACTATATTATCTATTATGATGCCTTCAAGATTGATCTTGGGTGTGTTTTGATATAGCATAGCAAGGTTATAGCCTATGCATCAAGGCAACTCAAGAAGCATGAGTAGAATTATCTTACTCATAATTTGGAAATGGCTGTAGTGTTGTTTGTATTAAAGATTTGGTGTCATTATTTGTATGATGAGACGTGTGAGATCTACATTAATCATAGAGTTTAAAGCATATTTTCAAGCAAAAAAACTTAAACCTCAAGTAATGTTGTTGATGGAATTGGTAAAGGATATCCTATATCACCCCGACAAGGCTAATGTACTACCTGATGCATTGAGCAAAAAGTCTGTGGGAAGTCTTGTTCATATTAATTTTCACAGGAGGCCGATCATTCAAGAGATACATAAGGTGGAAGCCTATGGAATCCAATTGCAAATATTGGAGCCTGGGATACTTATAGCTTATGTATAGGTATAATTTTCTCTTGTTAACCAAATTGTGTCCGCATAGGATCAGAATGAGGGTATAAGTAGGTTGCTTGATGAAATGAAGAAGGAATCATATTCAGGTCTAGCAAGAGATGATAGAGGAGCATTAACTTATCATTGATGCATATAGGTGCCTAAAGTTACTAATCTACGAAGACAACTTATGCATACAACTTACTCTTCATTTTATGCTATACATCCTAGTAGTAATAAGATGTATCAAGATTTAAAGATAGGTTATTGGTGGGAAAAAATGAAATGAGACATAGCAGATTTTGTCTCATAATGTCTCACATATTAGCAAGTTAAAGTTGAACACCAGAGGCTTGCAGATTTACATCAAAATATGGAAATTCCTGAATGGAGTTGGGAAAGAGTGACCATGGACTTCTTTACTAGACTATCAAGGACTCCAAAGGGCTATGATTCAATTTGGGTAATTGTTAATCATCTGACCAAGAGCCCCACTTTCTCCCAATGAAAACCACTTATTCAGCCTCCTAGTACACCTAATTGTACCTAGATCAGATTGTGTCCCTTTATGGAATTCCGTTGTTAATGATATTTGATCAAGGCACCCAATTCATTGCATGATTTTGTAGATCCTTTCAAGATGCCTTGGGTTCATAACTTTACTTTAGTATTACCTTTCACCCTTAGACCAATGGTCAGTTCAAGAGAATAATTCAAGTTTTGGAAGATATGCTTCGAACTTGTGTACTAGAATTCAAAGGTAGTTGGAAGTGATACTTGCTCTTGATTGAATTTGCCTATAATAATAATTATCATTCTATAATTCAAATGGCTCCTTTCGAAGCATTGTACGGAAGGGAATGTAGATCTCTAATTGGATGGTTTGAAGTAGTTGTTAGGTCTAGATTTGGTGCAGGAAGTAAATGAGAAGGTCAAGATCATCAGAAAGAAGTTAATGATAGCTCAGAGCTATCAAAAGTCCTATGCAGCAAAGAGAAGGAGGGAATTGGAATTCTAAGTGGGCAATCAGGTGTTTTTAAAAACTATCACCCATGAAAGGAGTAATGAGATTTGGTAAAAAGGGAAAGTTAAGTCTCTAGTACATAGCCCCATTTCCCATAATGAAGAGGATTCCATATATCTATGTTGAAAAAGTACCTCTCAAATCTATCTCACATCACTCCCTAAATCCTAATTGAGTTGGATAGTCATCTGACTTAGGAGGAGGATCCTGTAACTATAATTGACCGGTCAATCTGGAATCTCTACTCCAAAGAATATCCTTAAGTGAAACTCCTATGGGATAACCATGGTCAAGAAGAGATGACTTAGGAATTTGAGCTGATTATGAAGGACAAATACCACCATCTATTTGAATAGCTTATCGGTACAAGCTTTCTCTTCTTATGTCTTTGGAGCATTAATTATAAGAGCTAATCCAATATTTCTTTTGATCCAGTGTAACTTTTCTTATAGAATTCAAGGACAAATTCTTTTATAGGGGGAGAATTTGTAACACTTTGACAAATGAATTCAGCTAGTAACTAGTGTATAAAAATTATGTGATAGAAGTTTATAAATTATTGTTCAAAATGCATATTTGTTTTTAGAAGATTTGAAATTCTAGTGGACTAAAGTGAGTATTTAAATCTTTGTTATGGGCCAAAGCATATTTTTCCCTTTGTTCTTTTTTCTCTTCTTTTTCTTTTTTTATCTTTTTCCTTTTTTTTTTCTTGTCGTGTTGACCATAGCACACTTATTTTGCTTTTCTTGTTTCTTTGTCTTGCCCTGCAGTTCATGTTTTCTTCTTCTTCTTCCTTTTTTGACATGCTGCCATTACTTCTACTTCTTCTTCTTTCTCTTAAGCTGCTACATCTGCCACCTTGTTCCATTCAGACACTGCTTTGTTTCTCTGATTTCTACTTTTTCCTTTTTCTTCTCTAGTGCCAAAGCCTCTGTCACTTTCTTTGGTCAGCCTCAGCACTATTTTGATTTGCTACAGATCTTTTTCTGCTCTAATATGGCATAGCTTCTAGTAAGCTTGCCTTAAGCTCAGTAAGCCTAGCCTTGCCCTTTGGTTCCCCTTACTATTCAATGATCGGCCTTGTCTAACTTTCTGCATCTAGCTGAAGGGAGTGTTGACTTGCTAGAGGTGACTGTCCTATTGCATCAATTGCTCAAACCCTCTCCCTTTTCAACCGAAGTGTTACTGTGTAGTGGCCAAAGCTGGTTGTTTCTGCTGACCGGCAACTGACGATGACCCTCCCTATCAGAGATCTGCAAACTGACCTATTTTACTTTAACCAATGAGAACCTTAACCTTGTGTCAAACTAGTGGGTATACTTGTACTTTCTTCCAATTTGATTTTTTTTATGTTGTTTCTATTCTAGGATAAGATTTATGAAATTAAATAAATCTTATGATAATTTCAAAAATTTATTTTGCAAGCTAGTTGATGATGTGGTTACTAGGTTTGTGCTGAACTAGTTGAATAAGCTAATTTGGGAAGTTGTGGTTCAAAATTCCAACTCAAAGTTATCTTCTTACTCTCATGAGGAGAGTAAATAATCCTATTCTTTTTGTGAATCCCTTATTATAAAATAACAATTTTGTTACTTGGAATATTACAATTTCTGAATACCTAAAATATTAAAGGTAGTTTGCCTCCAAATTATAACTATATACAATGTATATATGAATATGAATTATTGTAACATATCTACTCTTTCTATATTTATTATTGCTTATTCAATTTGTTATTGAATTATTTTACTCTATTGGATTTATGAAGTTATTGAACTATATGTTACATAAAATGAATGACAACATTTTTTGATCATTGAATCCATGAACTGATCGGAACTTGCTTATTATTTATGGATATATCTGGTCGTATAATATATTTCGGTTGATTACTTGTTTTTGAAAACTTGAATCCATTGAATATTATTTTAAAGAACTTCCAAGTGCACTTGTGATTAAAATTATATCTGTTGTAGGAATAAAGGAAGTATATTTGATAAGAGCATAAGGTGTATGAAGATATCTGACATTTGTTAGATATGGTTACCTTTAAGAATTATCCTTTGGATTCCAATTGAATTTAGAAAATCTAGAATCTTTTTGATACTGAATATTTGAAAAATTCAAAAGATCTTAATGATTTTCTTGTGTTTATATCCCGATGAATATTTCTCATAATGTTATACTCTACTTTATATTTTAACTTGTTCATTACTATATTTATTGACTTGATTCCTTTGATGAACCAAAGCTTCTGAATTTTTAGATTGTTTTTAAATTGCTGATTATATCCTTGTAAATGTATGTTCCACTACTTAAATTCTACATATGAATTGCATAGTAAATGTTGGTTTTTCCAAGGGATTATTTGCTTACTAAGTTTCTTTGAAACTCACTCCATTTTCTTCCCTATTTTTCAGAGCCTGAGGCCTCTCCCACCATTCACCCTCATCCACCTAACCCAAAGTCTACTCCTTGACTGAGTTGAATCCTTTTTGCAGAACTTAAAGGTATACTAGTGGTATGCTTCTGGCAATTGGCATAACTGAGTTGTGCATGTGAGTTTGTCATGTTGTCACCTAAAAAGTTGTATATACTATGTTGTCTAGGCACCTGTGGTCTCTGATTGTTGTACAAGTTGTGTGTAAGGTGTATAGCTCTCATGTGTTGTACTAGCCTAGTGTCTTGGGGTTCGAAAAACAGGGGAAACTTTGCTAGATTTTTGTGAAAAATCAAACTAAGTATTTAGTAAATGTATTTGTCTAGTAGTATATCATGTTACAGTTATGTCAGATTAAGAGTGTTTTTGCATTTTTAGGCCTGTAGAGGATTTTCCAATAGTGACCTTCTACATCGATCACATGCCGTGAATCGGGGCATGACATTTAGGCTATGTCAAATTATATATTTTTATGAATTTTTTAAATAAGAATTATAATATTATTATATTTTGATTTATCAAGTCATTTTTTACATATAATTTCAAATTCATTTTCATGTATTTAATTAAAATCTTGTATGACTGGTTTAATTTATATTAACTATATAACATAAAAATTGTGTACAAAAAATCATATAATATACCAACATATTATAATATTCTGACTCTTATTTAAAAAATTCATGAGAAAATTATATAAGTGGATGATAATTTTTAGTTCCAAGGTTTTTCATAATTTAAGATTTTGATTCCAAGTTTTTAAAGTTGGAGGTTTGCAGAATCCAACCACTCCAAATTGAAGGGGGATTTTTGAATTTTTCCCTTTGTTTTTTTTTTTTTAGTACACGTAGTCATGAGTATTAAGTAGGTAGCTAAAGGATTTACGCTTGATGCTATATGAAGAGGACAAGAGGATTTATTAAAATATGAATTAATTATTTTTGTAATTAATACTATAATATTTGGAGGATAGAGATGCTGTCTGCATAATGGTTTACGTTATAGAATTAAGAGGAATAAGATGAACCTTCTGTTGCCGCCTTACTAATATAAGGCCAAGAGGATTTTGCTTGGCTTATGTATAAAACTTGTCATTCCTTGACAGAATGAGAAAGCAAAATAAATTTATAATTTAATGTTTCATTGTCTTGGAAAAGCATCCATTTTAATATTTTTAATCACATTAAAGATAGGAAAGAAACTATTGGAGTTTCGAAGTAACCGCTCTCCCTCCCATTCATCTAAGATTTTAAATTCTATTCGCAATTGAAACATTTGGCATAATATTACTGTGGTGAATCCCTCCGTGATTGTAGTTTTGTTTTGTAATAATCATATATTTTTACATTTATTTACAGTTTTGTTAATCATAACAAAATTAAAGTTGTACTTTTAAAGTGGAGGGTATTTGGCTTCCTCTATCTGATCTCAAATTTTTTAATGTGTAAATCTAGTAATTTTGTCACTCCTATCATCACCAAAAAAAAAAAGACAAAAAACAATTTTAGACCATAGGACTATGTGTTAAAGGGTAACACAAGTAAGCAGCTACGCGTTGTTGACTTGGAAGATTGGAGATGCATATTTAGCAAGTTGAAAGACAAGGCTTTTAATACATTTTAGTGTACTTAAAATATTTATCTCCTGTAGCTTTTTCTAAGCATATAGGTTTGACACGATTTGCCAATGTCGAAAGGATGGCTTGGCATTTAAAGCAAAATTCGCCATCAAATCTATAAATACAACAACCTGTGAGTATCTGACTCAAACTTTAATGAAATATGATTGTTTCACGCACTAAATTTCACACCAACATATGAAGTATGAGCCCCATGCACCAATGCTTAACAGCACTCAATTTCAATGTGTGAAATCTTACTTGATTTCGTAATATAAATTTCTGTGTGGTTAGAAAATAATAATAATTGTTTGATAACCAAGTATTTTAAATCATAATTATATTAAAGTATTTAAAATCATAAAAATCTCTATTGGGTGATAGTTTGAGATATGAGGGATAATCTTATGAGAATATATAGAGGACTACGTTAGATACTCTAATACAGATTTGTTAAAAATATAATAGTGATAAGAAAATTGTACTATTAGAATTGATAACCATGCAGACACCAATATTATAATCTTAATGTTATAGTCGATTTAGTCTAATCATCCATAATATTTTTACATGTTAAACTATTTGTACTATAACTTGTGTTGTTCTTGATGCCTGAATGTTTGTTTGTGAGAAGGAGAAATATTATTTTTTCCACAACATGCTATAAAAAAACAAGGTAAGGAAAACTTAATCATTGCAGAGGGAGTGAAGAGAGAAAAAATTAGAATGATAAAGTGAAAAGTGGAGTGATGAAAATTGTGAAAGTGCAAAAACAATAAAAATAATTAAGAAAACAAAATTTGTATTATTATTTTTTTTTGTGCAGATAATATAAAATTTCACAATTGCTGTGTCTGTAATCCATATTTTTACTTCTGCAATACCCACAACTGCAAAAAGCACATCAAAATCGCAATAATAATTTAGAAACTTGATGTAGAGTATATTTCATTACAGTTATAGATTTATATTTAAATTTAATAACTAAAGTAAACTGCAGCCTCTCGTGGGTCACTTGCGCATGGTTAGACTCATGAGACCGAAACTAGTTAGATTTTACAGTCTTGAATTCATATTGATAAAACAAATATGAAAAGGAGGGTTTACGGATTACAAATGGTTGAATATTTTATGGAGAGTCATGCAGTCCACAAAGGTTATAGTTAATTCTATGAAGTGCCTTCTTATTGTGCTAAAAATCAATTAAATCAATAAATACCTGAACAAGTATAATTGTGATGTCTGAGCACTATTGTGGGTATTTTTAGAACCACACAAATGGACTAATAAAAGCTCAATTGACAAGCCCAGTTGATAAGGACTCAGCTTAATCAGGATTGAGGTCGCTGGAACAAAGCATCAGGTTGCCAATTGTGAACTCAGATCACTGGTCAACAAGGGTCAAAGCAACAGCCTCCAGCTTTCAGGATGAGATCTAGGTTGCAACTCTCAGAACAAGGTCTAGCCCCCAGCTCTCAAGATGAGGTCTAGCTCGCAACTCGAAGCTTGTTTTCCTAGCCAGCAATTCAAAGAAATTCGTTCAATTGCCCATTTAATAGAAATCTGTTATTGACCATTATATACCCAATTAATGACTCATTTTCATTATGGAATACATTGTAACACCCCAGCCAACCACCAAACCAGCTTGAGGTTCGCATGGAATTTCAGCCTCCTGTTTCACAGTAATGAGCCAAAATCTAGCCTTGGCATATTTTCATATCAATCCTCTATACAGAGTAGTACATCAGAGTCAATGGAAACCATCTAAGCATAGATTTTGCTTGTACACAATGAGCAACATGATGGGATTGCGAGATCGAACGAGGCAAGATGATAAAAAAATATCAAACAAGGTGAGATGATAAAGAAGAAAAAGCTCTTAAAGCACCTCAAAGATACAATTATGCAGTGCTTAGAAAGCCTTAGCAGACACATGAACATAGATGACAACATCACAAACATATATGCCTGGTAGGACTAGATTCCAAGTACCAATTGAAGCCTTCACCAGAGCGAAGCGAGCTATTCTCAAGGTCAAAAAAGTAAAGGAATGCTAGCTAAGGCATGAACTATTAGGCATTCAACTTACAAGATGCTAGCTAAGGCGTGGCCTACCTAGGTAACAAGATTGCTAGTTGAGGCATGACCTACTAGGCAACAAGATTGCTAGTTGAGACATAACCTACCTGGGCAACAAGGTTGCTAGCTAAGGCTAGCTGAGGCATGACCTACTTAGGTAACAAGATTGTTAGCTGAGGCATGACCTACTTGGACAATAAGATTGCTAGTTGAGGCACAACCTACTGGGTACTCATGCTAGTTGAGATGCAACTCTCATGTGACCTACCTAGGCACTCGACTTGTGCTAGTTGAGGCACAACTCTCATGCAGCCTACCTAGGCACTTGACTCATGCTAGTTAAGGTGCAACTCTCATATGGCCTACTTGGGCACTCGACTTGTGCTAGCTGAGGTGTAACTCTCATGTGACCTACCAGAGCACTCAACTCATGCTAGTTGAGGTGTAACTCTCATGTGGCCTACTTGGGCACTTGACTCATGCTAGCTGAGGTGCAGCTGTCATGTGGCATACCTGGGCACTCGACTTATGCTATCTGAAGTGCAGCTCTTATGAAGTCTACTAGGCATTCAACTTGACAAAATCATAGTTCACTAGCTGAGGTGCAGCCATGCGCCCTATTGGACATTTAGCTTGACATATTCACAAAGGCATGGTTAACTAGCTAAAGCGCATTCATGTCAACATTTTGAATTATCATTTGTGATCTACCAAGCATTCAACTCATCAAAAGCCTCATTCATTGAGGTAGATGTAATATAAGCATTCAAGAGATGACACACAAAATTACAAAAGTCTAAGAGATGGCATCGCAATTGCTAGCTTTTGCCAGCAAGTTATAGCTCCATGTCTACAGATCGCACTGAGAGCTAAGGGCTAATGTTGTGGGTATTTTTGGAACCACACAAATGGTCTGGTAAAAGCTCAATTGATAGGCCTAACTGATAAGGGCCCAACTTTATCTAGAATTGAGGTCGCTGGAGCAAAGCATCAAGTCATCAATTGCAAACTTAGATCATTAGTCAACAAGGGTCAAAGCAGCAGCCCTCAGCTCTCAACACGAGGTCTAGCCTGTAGCTGTCAGGATGAGGTCTAGCCCTTAGCTCTTAGGACAAGGTTTAGCCCCCAGCTCTTAAGATGAGGTCTTGCCTACAGCTTGAAGCATGATTTCCTAACCAGAAATTCGAAGAAATCTGTTCAATTGGCCATTTAATAAAAATCCATTATTGACAATTATGTACCCAATTAATGACTTATTTTGATTATGGAATACATAGTAACACCCTAGCCACTATAAAAAGAGTTTGAAATCATTGTAAAAATGGGGAACAATATAGATAAAATAATAAAAAACTCAGCAAAAGAATTAACAAATATAACTATGAATATAGGGGTTGATTGACTTTAGCCGATCATGTTAAAAATCTCCTGGTGTCACCCTACTCTTCCTCTTTCTCTCTCCCACACACACACTCTCTTCTTTCATACAATCAATTTGTAGTTTGGGGTTTACTGAACTTACTGGTTGACCAAATTTTGTCGTTAACAAGTACTAATTCATATTGTGGAAACCACATTAGAAAGCTTTAATAACTTTAAACAAATAAGTCTATAAAGAACCTTTTTGCAAAAGGAGCTATGATTGAGTGACAGAGCTATTCTATGAGCCTAAGACAGGGGACCATGGCTCTCAAAAATTTGAAAAAGCGATATTATGTACTTGTTTGCATGCAAAATTTATGTAAGTTTTTAGTTCCATCAAAACTATTGTATTACTTGCATACTTGAAAGTTATTAAAGGATAATCTGGGATAATCGAATCTTAGGATGTATAAGATAATGTTTGGATTATTTAGAATAATCTGAATTTAGAATTACAAAAAATAATTCAAATGAATATAAATTAATAACTCAATCATATGAGAAGAAATGACACTCCCTAATTGTCATGTAGATCTAGCTAACAGTTTGTCAGCAAAGGGTGGTTATTCTATTAGTATGACCAAAAGATCACTCTATCCTTCTTAGTATCTACAAATAGTCAAATACAATTACAATACTCAAATTTTAACACTTACTATTATTACTATAATGATCTCTATCTTGATTTTCAAAGGGGCTTAGTGATTGCCACCACGTAAGCCTCTGTGCCATCATGCTTAACTACCAAAAAAGAAGTGTTCTTAAGTTTGTGCCACTTGTAGTTTGATTATCTACACAATCTGACACAATCTTTTATAATTCTTGTTGTTATGAAGTTTTTGTGGTTTATATCTTGACGAATCATCATCTGCATTTGTTCTTATAACTTATGCTACATTTTCTGATTATTTACACATCAATTTCATATTTAATTGTTTCTAAATATATTCTATTTTCATGTATGATTTTGTTGTGCATTTTTGTTGCTTGCTATCTCAGATTTGTTCTAATGTATTGATCACCTGCACTTTACCCCTATTGTTGCCAAATTTGTTGGTTATTTTCTTTTGAATTTCTTTATTGTTGGCTGATTTTCACTTTTAGTAATGTTGTATTGGAAGGATTGCATATGCTTTTCTAACTTCAACATTTTAATTCTATTACATTTGATAATTTCATAACTATTGACGGTGGTTTTGGTTAAACCCAAATCTGGCCAATGGAAGGGTTCTTTCAGGGACTCAAGTCATTCTCTGGTTGTTGAGGTAGTAGAAAGGTGCTAAATGGCAGGAGGAAGAGGGAGACAAGAGAAGTACACAGGGGTTTAACATGGTTTGGCCAAATCCAGACAGTATCGGATCCTACGTCCACAGAGATATTTTATTAGTATGAAGGAATGTTTATAGAGGTTCAACTATGGCTTTCATGTAGAGTTTCTACTAGTCTCTCTCGTCTACTCTCTCTTTTTTCAATGACTCTAACCCCCTATTTATAGAAGCATGGAAGGATACAAATGGAACTAAATTAACTATACATCTATTACATCAAATATTAAACATACAAGACTACCTAGGGTGCTATAGACTGGCTTCTGCAAATTACTTTCTATAGGTGGGACTCGATGGTTGTATCTACAAAATGGCCATGCAAGTTATTTATTGGCTTTACACTTGACCTTAGCGAGCTTCTGGCTAGATGAGGCTACATCCTAGCAAACTGGAGCTCGTATGCTAGGGTTACTAGTAGCTCACAACCTTAAACTAGTTTAGCCAATGAGCTTGGGTCTTCAACAAGCTAAAGGCTTTTGCTAATGTTGGCACATCATCAGTCTTTTGACTCTTCAAATTTGACCATCTTATTGTCAACATGCAATGCAATAATGATCAACATTGTGCACAAAGATTTAAAGCTTGAGACAATAGCCAAACTTTAAAAAATAAACAATCTATCCATCACCATCATAACAGGCATGGTCACCATTGACATTTACAAGGAAACCATGAAAGAGAAATATTACAAGACAAAAATCATCTTTTGCTAATAGAACTTGATCAAATGCTTTGAGAATTGCAATAGTAGCATGAAAATCATCACAATGACAAGCAACACAATTGTTATCATGACTATGATTGCTTTCATAATTAACAACATGATCGTTGCAATCATGCCCATGGTCAACAACCAATTGGTAATAGATTAGAAGAGTTTGAAAGTGAAAACAGTGATAGCTCACAAATTAATGGTTAAAGTTCATGTGAATAGGTAAGGAAGTGAATCATTCAAATTCTTGATTATGTCATGAACACAATGAGCAAGAAAACCTCCATCTCTTTGTCCCAAATTGACAAGGGTGATAAAAAAAGAAAATACATACCAATGCCTCATTTTAACAATTATACCCTGCTCAAACACTACATTGAAGAAAAATTATGGATGACATTAAAGTGGTTGAATTAATGAAGTTACATCCCCAGACAAATAAAAAACATCTCTTCAAGAGCAAACAAATACTACAACTTCCATAGACATTGGATTCATAACATAAATGAATGTATTAGTCTAAAGAATGAATCAAGGAATTAATGTGGAAGGGTCATTTGTGATAGTATAAAAAGTATGATCAGTTTGAAGGCAAGAAGTGATACAAACCATGAAATGATTGGAAGCAATATGAACAAACTTGGTCACATTCTTTTGAAGAACAATCGAATGAAAAGTGAAAAGAGCTAAAAGGAAAATCATTAGTCATAGGGGTAGGGGAGACCATTGCTAGAGGTTTTATGGGAGAAGGAACCTCAAGAAACACTTGGAAAAGACACATATGATCAATAATGATAGTTGAAGAAAAATGACCTATTATAGGTAAAATCCAGTCTCATGTAATAGAAAAGTGAAAGCCCAATAGAGACTGAGAACCAGCTAAAGACAGCTCAGCTCATTAAGATTGCACCACCTCACTAATCATGAGGTTGGGATGCAAGTGAAGCCTAAAGCCAAAGAAATAGCTCGCTAACACTCGCCTTGCCAAAGGTAAAGCTCAGCTCACTGGAAGAAAACCATCAGCGACCCCGATCCAAGCACTTCAACTTACAAAGATAGGCACAGCCAAAAGCTCAATGAGATAGAGAAGGCTCAACAAGATGGAACACTAAACAAGCTTATGTTAGCAGTAGACAAGGAGCCCACCCCATAGAAAGCAATCTACAAGAACTAATTTGTAGAAAATTAAGTTACCTTATACATTTAATATTTGATGTAACTTAATTACTACATATAAAATTAAATCTATAACTTTCTACCTTCTATAAATAGGAGGAGGAGAACCCTTGTACAATAGGTTGAAATTACTATACCAAAACTCTGTAGAATTTGCTTTAGATAAATAAAAGTTACTGTGGACATAGGGACTAACACTGCCTAGTTTTAGCCAAACTATGTTAAAAACAATGCACTTCACTACTTTTCTTCCTCTTGATCATCTTCACCATTTTCTTTGTTTTCCATTTCATTCATCAGAAAGCAATTTGGGAATAAAAGAACTACACTAGTAAATATTTTGGCACTAGAAGGAGGGCCTCTATCTATTTTTTTGAATTACTTTTCTGATTGGCTACTATGGTGAGAGGAAGAATCACTAGAAGCTCAAGCACTCCAATCGCTCAACTAGCAGATACTCCCATTGCTGAAGCTCACCGTCAGCCTACTACTGCCCTTGGAACTAAAGCAGCACAAACATTACACCAATCCAAGCTGATGCTTGAAAACATGGTAAGAGAGCTGGCTGAAACTGCTAAAGTACTGGCACCTCTAGCAGCTACGTGAAGAAACTCAGAAGGAAACTTTTGAGAATCATGATGGCCAATAGTCTAGGGGCTCACAACAAGATGAAAGCTCCGGCCCACGATCTGAAACACGAGCCCAATAATGAAAGAAGTTCTCCAAAGGTTGAAGTAGCTAGAGGAATGTCCTAGTTTTAAAACAATCAACCTCATCACGAGGAAAGTTCACCATTCTCTAATTAAAATGTAGCCCCTTCCATATAGGCTTAAAGTGCCCGCAATCCTATTGTATGATGGAAATAGCGATCCGTACGATCATCTAGATCCTTTCAATGTCCAGATAGATCTTTAAACAATAGACCCTCTGGTCAAATGCCATGTCTTTCTAGCCACATTAGGGGGTATGCCTCAAGCATGGTTCAGAAGCTTCCCAGCTCATAGTGTCAATGCTTAGGAAGAATGTCAAAAGAAATTCATCGACCAGTACTGAGCATTAAAGAGGTAGCTCGTGCCATTTGCCATTTTGTAATGATCTTTTAGCATAAGAATGAATCACTGAAGGATTATATAGCCAGGTTCAGGCATGAAGTCAACTCCATAGAGAATCCCTCTAAGGAGAGTTCTTTAACAGCAATCTCAATGGGGTTCCACAAGGATGGAAAATTATACAAGAGCCTTTATAAGTCCCCTGCTCGAGACCTTATTGAATTCTATGAATGAGCTACCAAACAAATAAGATGGGTGGACTCTTTCAACATGGAGGAGCTCAAGCATAAGGGCAAGATGGCCACCACTCCTCAGAGCAAAAAGAGGAGTGAGGAGAATAAAAATTACGGCCCTAGTAGTCAGTCTTCAAAAAAGGGTAGGAACGAGTAACCCCAACCACCCGGTTATTATGAAAACTATAGCATTCTATCTGATATGCAAGATAAGATCTTTACGACAGAACGAGATAAGGAAGACTTTGGGAAGCCCAAACCCCTTTCAACTCCTGACAACTTCAGGAGCAATAAAGATAAATTTTGTGCCTACTATAATGAGATTGGGCACAATACTTTAGAATGTTGGGCATTGAAGGATGCCATAGAATATCTTATTAGAAAAGGTCAATTACAGGATTATGTGGTGAGGCCATCAGAGTGGCAAGCTCAACAAACTCAGCAAACCATTGATCAGGAGCAAGAGCCATCCGTTAGAACCATATTTTGATCCTGTAATATCATACTGAAGCTAATGAAAGCATCCTAGATTTCTGTCTAATTATTTCTAGCAAAACACTGCTATTCTATATTGATATCAAAATCCATCATAGCCAAGAGCACGCTGAGGTGTAAAGGCACTATTAAAAACTCAAAATCCAGCGTAGCCAAGAGCTCACTAAGGTACAGAGGCACTATTAAACACTTAGAATCCAGCAAAGAGCTATGAGCTTGCTAAGGTGTGGAGGCACTATTAAATACTTAAAATCTAGCAATAAGCTATAAGCTCACTGAGGTGCAGAGGCACTAGCAAACACTCAATTTAGTGGAGCTATAAGCTTGTTAAGACACAAAGATGTCAAAAAAAAACTTAATTACCTACCCACTGAGTAACAAGTTGTTGAGCAACTATCTGAGACAAATAGGACAACCATGATGATGGCTTTTCAACTACTCTAGGGGTTAGATTTAATAAGATTATCAAGGAATTTGTTCTTTGATTGATTTGAATATGCAGGCCATCAGAAATGCTTTTGTAAACAATTCAATTGTTCGTTTAATAAGATTGAGTATTTTCACTCAGGAAAATCTATAATGTTTAATTTTTGTTTATAAAACAAATTATTTTTATTTCTTCATGTATTATTTTGGCTATTGGCATGCCCAAATTTTTTCAATCAAACTTTTACAACAACATCTATGTGATGAAGTTTCATATTGAGATAGTCTATATAATGAAGTTAACTGATTGGACTTTCCTTTTTATCTTTATAATCACATAGGAAGTTTCAACTAATTTTATTGATCTATTAGCATGTTTTTCATGTATAGCCAATAACACTTTCTTCTTATTTAGTTCTATTTTGAAGGTTTGAGCAATTTATATGGTGTCAAATACTTGGGTGGCTTGTGCTCAAGACAATTTGTGCCATAGGTTTAAGCTTTTTCAATGTCTTGCACCAATTGCATAAAAAATTATCAACAATTGAAAAAATATCCTGTTATCATTATAGTTAATTTTTCAATATTTTGGCTTTACCATTTATGATTTGTGTGAAGTCTTTACTTGCTTGGATCAATTATTAGTCACTTTGACTGATTGATGTTCTCTACTGAAGACTTCAAGCTTTGCTTTGCTTTATTTTGGTATTTTGCACCAATTTTTTAGCTTTGTTTGAGCAAATTATGCTCAATGATAGCTTTTGTCATATTTTTGAATAAATTATACTCAATGGCAGTTTGTGCCATATTTTTAAGCAAATGATGCTTGATTGATAGCTTATGCTATTCTTTTAAGCAAATTATGTTTAATGGCAGCTCATGGCTTTTTTTTTGAGCAAATTATGCTCGTTTGGTGTAGACAAATTATGTCTGATCATGCCTTTAGTTTGTCAATTGGACTGAGCTTCTTTGTTTGATTGTGACTTTGAATTTCTTATGCTAAAAAAAGTGCATATCCTTATTGTCTCAGAAATATTGATAATGATTAGAGCTTGGAATCTAGTTTTAAATATAGGAAATGATAAGATTAAGAAACATAATAAGCTATAATACAAAACCATTTTGCTCCTTTGCCTCTTCTTTTTCTAATTCAAAGATTAATGCTTTGTCATTTACTACTTGTCTTTCCAATTGCAATTGTTCCTTTATTCTAGATGAGATAAAATAAAAAAAATCATAATTTATAAATTATCAGAATGCAAAGATGAGATAAAATAAGATTGAATTTATATTTGATTCGATTGCTTTACATCATATTTGAGTTTTCAATGTAGGTGTGTGCTGTGACTTCTGCCTAATAGGGTTTCAACTCTAGCTGATGTCCTAACTACACTAGGATTTTGTCATTAGGAATTTTGTGCATTAGGTTTGGTCTGACTTGACACCAACTAGTCAACCTCCCTTTACAAACTAGTCGACCTACTAGTCCACCCTCAAGGATTGAGGCCATGGTCAATTGGTCACCCTTTCAAACGTATGTTCAAGTCAAGTTAGGTTAAACTTAGGAGGCATTACACTGATTAACTAAAATTTTAATGCTTTAAGTTTCTTTTCTTTACATAGCTTCAAATATCTCTATTAAAATCCAATCATTAAAAGTCATTTAGGTAAGACATACATTCACAAATCTTAAGGTTTCTTGTTGAAAATGGGTGAAAGGAGGCAATATTCCAATGTGTTTTATTATATAACCATAAAACATGAAAAATTTATTGGCCTTGTAGCTACTAATGGTGTCTTTTTCTTTTGCCACCTCAAAGACTAGATCTTGGTGATCATTTTTGTAATGGTTGTCATTCTAGAGTTCATCTAAGGTCTCTGATTCAGACCAAGGGAAAATAACACTTACATTAATGACTTCAAAATATACCCATCCTAAGAGGTTATTCTTACTAGGGTTAAGGATAACTATTTGATTGAATGCAATGTACATAGAAGAACTAACCATTGTAATTATTTATGGGGTTTAGAATGACACCTAAGAAGAAATTTTACCAATTGTTGATTTTTCTACATCTAAATTCCTAGAATCTAGCATACGATTAATAAACAAATTAGTTCTTTAATCTTCCCCAAATATAAAAAGTCCAAATGGAATTCGAATGGGTGAAACAAGAATGTACCTTAGTAATTAAGGAAACTGAGCTGGTTTGAGTGAACTCCAACAGGTCCTTTAGACAACGAGCAATAAATGCAATAGCAATAGCAAACAAAATGCAACCTTACAATAGTAAGGAAATTAACCATCAAGACATATGTATAAGGAATAAAAGGTGAAGATTTGCACTTATGTTGAGGTTATTGATTACGGATGAGTGTTTTAGTGTGATGATGACTTGAACTATAAGTAAGAACATGAACACCCTATGAAAGGAAAAAGTGAAATCATAAATGCAAGGAAGGAGCTCTAAAATGGGCAACAACTTAGAGGATGCAAAAAGTGTTGAATAAAAGAAAAAGGCATTTTTATAAGTTAGAAGGTAATTAAATGAATAGAGAAGATGGGTTTTCACAAAGATCATGACATTAACTCCTTAACTTATTTTGTTATTGGGTGATAGGCTCAAGCTTATCATGATTAAAAGCCCAAAGGTCAAGAATCATACTCACGCCTTGGATTTGATTAAACTACAATTAAATACATAATGAACTATCTATATAATCTATGATTGGTGATAAAAGGTATTTCCTAACCGATTAGATGATTAATTGATTGGAGCTTAATAATAAAACTTAAAATGCTTGGTCCAACCTTACTTGTGATTAAAAAGTGGGATAAATGATGAATATGAATTAATAAACCAATTGTATGAGAACATGTGGCACTCCCCAACTATCATGCAAACCTACCTAATAGTATGTCAACTAAGGGTTTTTATTTTATTACTATGTCCAAAAGAATGCTCTACCCCTCTAAGCATCTATAAATAACCATGAATGATTAAAATACTCAAATTTTGAACACTTTATTTTTATTACTACAATGATCTCTAACTTAAGCTTCAAAGGGGTTTTGTTAGTTTCCATAGCCTAAGCCTCTGTGCAAGTGCTTCAGGCCACTATGCTCAGTTGTCAAAGAGGAGGTGTTCATAAAATTCTATTTCTAATAATGGGCACCCATGATGTGATAATTGGTTCATAAAGATAATATTGAAGAAATATTAGGTAAATGAATTAGGTAATTCATTATCATACAAAAGTAATGATAAATAGGTTTTAGAATTTATGGTAAACTAAAAAATTTCTCTTTCATTGCCTATATAAACACATGAAGCCTAAAGCTTTAAGCAAAATAGTTGAAAAGCTCTAGATCTCTAGAGCCTTAGAGGCAAAAGCTTATGCAATTTATGTGCTAAACTAGGGTTTTATGCTATAAACTTGTAGTGCATTTCCATAGTGATTTGTTGCCACTTAGCCAGTTATACTTTAATGTGTTTTAATTCATAGGAATCATAAAAGTAACAAGCATTCAAAGTAACTTTACTATGTATGAGGGCTTTTGAATGACAACAAGAGATCCATCACTTCTTAAAATGAAGGAAGAATGTCCTATATTTCCTGAGTACCTTGACTCAACTAATCATTAGCCAAAGTGAAGTGAAATAAGAAAAGAGTTTTCTAAATTTCACAAATGAATCATGTGTGAAAGAATGGATACATAATTTTTGGATAGTTAGGTTTTTGACATAGTACCATATCCTAAGTGCAATTAGGACATTGGATGAATGGAAAGACTATACTACGTGGTGATTATATATAATTGAAAATGTTCATATTCTAATTCAAGCTAACTAAGCTTTCATGACATGTTGCTCAATGTTAATCATGAGTTATAGGATTTAAAATTTATGAAATTAATGGCATAAAATATACTTTTTAGAATACCAAAAAATATTTAGGGTTTATTTTCGAAAATAATCTCTTTAAATGAAAAGAAGCTAGTTAAGCTGAAACTCCCAATCACCTAGGCAAGAGAGTGTTCTCCTTAAACCAAATATTAAAGCCTTTCCCCCAAAGCAGGAACTCAATCATTGACTATTAAATAACCTTGCAACAACCCAAAAGAAGAAATATTAAGACTTAAAGCTAAAATAATAACTCAGGCAAAGAAAACAAGCCTTGAGAATGGAAACTTTACCTTAGGTCTATACCTTCAAAGAGTGCAAACCCTGAACCTATTTCTCTATGTTACTCTCTTCTAGAACTACATAATTGTAGAATAGGGTTTTTATTCTTTTGCTAAGAAGGATTTTGCTTATATTGGCTCACAAAGGTGACCAGTCAATTAGCTGCATGTGATCAGTGGACCCAGGCTAACTGGTTGACCAAGTAAGTAAGTCTAATCGATTGGTTGGCTAGGGTTCAGACCACTAGCTAGGCCTGACCCCTAGTCAAACCCATCGATTAATCTAACCCTAAACTATTCCTATAGACTAAGCCTATTCAAACCTATCTTAGTGGAGGGTTACACGTGCATACTTTTACATTTAACATATCATGCATATGCATATACATGCACACATGCAATCATACATCTATCATGAATTCAATCCATTCTTGCATTATTCCTTGAAGCATATCAATTCCTAGGGCACATAACAACTTAAAGGTATTTATTTCAAGTGTTCATACAGAACATTCTTTTTAAATTTGTTGTCACGATACATTAACATGCCATACAACTATCCATATATAAAAATATGATAACCTATGTACATGTATACATATCATTAGTCTATATGTACATAACCTCACTTGGTGCATTCTAAATCTAGCTTGTCCCTTCTTTCTATCCTTTTGTCATTCATAATATCATCCACCATATTCCAACTTGTTCATTCTCCTTTTCATGCATCATGTCATACATTCTACATCTCTTATTCATTCACACATATTCAAATTCTAGCACAAGTTGTATCCTTTTCCAATCTTAACATAGATTATGTTCTATCATAATCTCTTTCGATCATCTAAATTCATGTTCTCGTATACAATTTAGTCATTATACATATTTATGTTCTAATACACATTTTAATCAATCATACACATTCTTATTCTGTACACATATATTGACATAATACAATCCATATTATAAACTATTTTATACTACTTTTCTACCATGAAACTTGTCACTCACTCCAACAGTACTAGTTGTTCATTTTGGATCTTAATCTATCATAATTCTCAAACCTGTCTACTTGTTCTACCTTTTTTATATTCTATCATAATTTCAATCCATTCTAATCATTCATAATATTGTTGTTGATGGTAAAAATGAGGAGGGGTAAAAGAAGTCCCACATCGATGAGAAGTCGAGTAAGCTTGTGCCTTATACGGTCGGGGCTCACCCCTTCTCCCAAGTGAGGGCCTCCAAAGGCTACAAGATAGCTAAAGGGGACAAAACCTTGCGATGATTATCAAAAAAGACAAAATCATGTAGATTCATCCGAGGGTGAGGCGGCGCTATGCCTACCTTGCCAATATATCTAAAGCGAACAATACCTCATGTAGGGCAAGTCATCTCACCCTCAGATGAATTCGCACAGTTACGGGCCCTCACTTATGAGAGGGGGTGAGCCCCCAGCCTTATAAGGCACAAGTTCACTCAACTTCTCATCAATGTGGGACTTCTTTTACCCCTCCTCATTTTTACCATCAATATAAGCCCCCCAATTCAGGTGGGCTTGTGTGTGGTGTAGGCAGGGGGTCCTCACAAACAACGCCAATGATGATGATCGAGGTGAACTTGCCCCACATGAGGTATTGTCTACTTTGGATGTATTGACGGGGTAGGCATAAAGCTGTCTCACCCATAGATGAATCCACACAATTTTATCCTTTTTCCTTAAAAGGGTCCTCACTTATAAGAGGGGGCTATCCCTCAGCCTTATAAGGCACAAGCTTACTTGACTTCTCATCGATGTGGGACTTCTTTTACCCCTCCTCATTTTTACCATCAACACTTGTAATCATAGTATGTTCCTATCATAACCTTGCAATTCTACTATATAGCCAAAACATAGTTCCATATAGTCTATACCAATCTTATTGATTTATGCATCATACCTAATCTATATTATGTTCAGATTACATAAATCATATTCTTATCATTTTTACATATCCAAACTCTGTTCATATTAGTCACACATCCATGTATATAATTTTCACACATAACTAGAAGATCATCTTCATAAATAATTAGGCTAGGTGGTATTCACATTTCTTTTATCTTTGCTACTTCAAGTAGTTTCAATATGACACTTAGGCCATTCAAATGCATAACATTGCTTATGCACATTGAATTACTTACCTCCCTTGAAAGATAAATCATATATATATAATCCATACATATATTTCCTTTTTCATTTATACATTAATACATTAAGAAGGGAATATTTGAGGTTATATGGTCTCTGTATGGCCTTTAATCCAAACCATAATCTTGTATGGCCCTTAGTTCATACAATATCTCATCTGCATAGGCATCTAGGCTCCTTATGCACTAATTAAACTTATGTCATTGATTTATCTTTTCCTCTATTAACTACACTTAGGTATTCATTTATCTTAACTATGCTAATTCATAAACACATGTAAAGGTTCTTACCTATGAAACTATCCAATGATTTAGTCTTGCTCTTACATCATATCTTGCTAAAATAATCAAAATGCCCTTTTTATAGAATCTTAGTTCATATTTGATGTTTTTTCCTTTTTCCTAAATCATTACTCTTATTCATGTTCAGTCCTGTTCTGCACTTTTACTAAATTTACTTATTCATGGTCTTAACCTTTCATTCTAACTTTACTAATTCTAAATCCATGTATTCAAAGTTATTCATAATTATTACCTTTCTTATGAGAAATAATATTGTAAAACAAAACATTTACACTCATCAACCAATAATCAGACTTATAAATCAAGTTCATCAATCTCAAGGTTCAATCATTGGGTTTTTAGTTCATTTTAGACCAAACTTGCAACTTCCAACATATTAGAACACATTTTCACTATTTTGAAAACCATATAACATATCATTTTAGGAAAAGGAAGTTAGTCAAAAAGTGAAAATTCCCACTCAACTAGCAATCCTCTTACCTAGAATTAGAACCTATCCCAAAGTCACAAAGAACTTCTTACACAACAAAAAGAAAGATTTAATTATAACCTAAGCATATGAAATTTAGGTAAATTCAACCATAGGTTCATAAATTTACCTTATCATCATGCCTCACTTAGAAAGCATGAACCAAAAATAGATGACTCATAAATGTTTTCTTACTCTTAGACACTATCTAGTCAAAAGTGAAGTTGCAATTAACATTTTAGGGGTAGCTCAGCTTACATAGTGCTCTATAGGCTTAGTCAATTGATTGGTTCTAAGTAATCAATCAAACACCCAAAAATACGGCTAATTGACTGGTTTTATGGACCGGTGACCAATCAAAATTAGTAGTAGTTCCTTTCTCATCGATTGCAAACCCTTGTTAAAAAAGTTTGAATAAGTCATAGTTTCTTCATTTTTGGCCCATTTTTAGTAAGCCACTTATCATTAGAAAAGTATTTTAAGTCTAATTTGTTAGATTTTTTAATGGACATATACATTGTGTATAATAATAATAATAATAATATATTATATGTTATCATGAGGTTTGACCTAAACTAAAGTAATCTAATAAAGTTTAAGGTTAAATGGGTCTAAATCATCTCCTTAAGTGTGGGCTTTTATGTGTGGAGATCCTAAAGTCTTATTTCTTATTTATAATAGGAAAATTAGGAATAAGAAAAGTTAAGAAATATATAAAGTGGTTATAGTTCTCAATTGGATGTAGGGTTTTATTTTCTGATATCCCATCATTAGAAAATAAAAAGTACCTTTTTAAGAAAATTCATACATATCAATTTGGAATATCAAGAGCCGCGAGAGATTTAGACACATTTCTACATCTAGTATATTCTTCTTGATGATTGAACATGAAGGATCTAGGTTTTGGCAATGGATTTTATATTATTTATCATGATTAAAGTTTGCTAACAATTGGTATCAGAGTGATCTTCATGTTGAATTACTGAGAAGAAAGTTTATCAATTTGGCTTTTGATATGTTATTGTGATTATGTAGACAAGGATTGATTTCTTTAGTTGTTAGGGGTACAATTCGGTCTTGCAAAGGTAAGCCCACAGCTATCCAATGAAAACTAAGTTTGAGCAAAGAAGGGATTTAGCTTGTAAGACTAAGGATGATAAGTCCCAACTCATCAAGTCCTAGCCTAAATACGACTCGAGCTTGCTTCACCTGCCTCGAGCTCTTCAGACAGTGGTGATCCCATATCAAGAATCTCAGCTTGTGAGGAAAAGCATCTCACTTGGTAAAAGCCCCATAGGAAGACACCTGGTTTAGCAAAATGGAGTACTAGATAAGATTACATCAGCTTATCATAATCGAATGAACATATGGGACCTATCCATAAAAAGCAACCTACAGAAGATAATTTACAAGAGTTTTATCTATCTTGTACATTTAATGTTGATGTAATATTTTTACAACATGTAAAATTACATTTGTAATCTCCTCTCCTCTATAAATAAGAGGAAGGAGATCACTGTAAGGGAGGTAGAGATTGCTAAGCCAAAGTTCTATAAACTTTCCCCAAAGTAATAAAAATGCTATCGTGGACGTGGGGTCTGATACCGCTAGGATATGGCCAAACCACATAAAAGGCATTGTTTGCCATTGCTCTTCCTCCTCTCCACCATCTTCATCTCTTATTCCATCTACCAAATTGCATTTTGAGTCCCAAAAGAACCTCTTCTATTAGCTGGATTCTGGTAGAACAAAAATCCACCATCAACATTTTGGTGCTATCTGTGGGGACTCATCTATCTTTTGGTCTATTTTCTATTGTAATGACAAAAAGAAGAGCCACCAAAGCTTCAAACGCATTTCTTAATCCTCCAAAAGGTCATATGTCTACAATAAACTCCTTAACTACTCCTGTTATAGGTATTATTACTGGTTTTCCCCCACCTGTTACACACTAATTTGCCACTACTGTAAATGGCATCGATGAAACTCAAGCCTGGCATCAATATTAAGAAAGACTGGAAAATATGGTGGGAAAACTAACTAAGGCAGTAGTAGCATTGACACAAGCTTAGGCTCAAGGTGCGTAAAGACAAGTTGAAGCTGTTACACCTAAAAGTGAGCACCGGTAGCAACAAGCTGGATGGTTGAGCAGGGTTCACTAAGAGCAGACTCTAGGTCACTACTTGCATGACTAGGAAAATGTAAGAAGCCACTATGTCTCCAGTTAACAATTGAGGGGCTTAAATCAACTGGTGGAAGAGTTGCTTTAGAGGGTGAAGCAATTAGAGGAATATCCTCGAACTGGTGACAACCAAGAACACTCCAAAGAGTGGACTCCCTTTTCCAAAGAAATCGAAATGGAACCTCATCCCCATAAACTGAGAGTTCTTGCTATCCCACCGTATAATGGGGACAGTGACCTGCGTGACCACCTGGACAAGTTCAACGTCCAGATGGATCTCTAAACAAGTAATCCCTTAATCAAGTGCTAAGTATTCCCCACTACACTAGAAGATATCCCTCGAATGTGGTTTAGGGACCTCCCTACTCACAACATTGGCAGCTGAAAGGACTGCTAGAAAAAATTTCTTGTCTAGTATAGAGTGCTTAGAAGGCAACTCGCACCTCCTTGTCACCTTGCTACAATCTTTCAACGTAAGCATGAGCTGTTAAAGGATTATATCGACCAGTTCAGGCAGGAGGTGAATAATGTGGAGAAACCCTCAGACAAAGCTATTCTGGCTGCAATCTCAATAGAGCTTTGAAGGGATGGAAAACTATTTAAAAGCCTATACAAATCCCCAGTTAATGACCTGGGTGAATTCTATGAACAAGTTGCAAAGTAAATTAGATGGGAGGAGATTTTCGATTTGTAAAAGCCCGAGGCAAGTAGCTCTAGTCAAAATAGGAAGAGGAGTGATCATGGAGACAGAAAAAATAACTCCGACTCCTTACCTACTAAGAGGATCAAAGATGAACGATCCTTGCAACCGGGTCGCCATGATAGCTATAGCATCCCGAAGAAAGCTTAGGACAAAATTTTTGCAATCGAAAGGGACAAGGAGGATTTTGGAAAGCCTTAACCTTTAAAGACTCCTGGCAAGTCTAGAAGCAATCAGGGAAAGTTTTGTGCTTATTATAGTGAATTTGGACATACCACCTCAAAATGTTGGGCAATGAAAGATGCCATTGAGGACCTTATCAAAAATGGTCGCCTGCGAGGCTACATGGTGCAGCCTTCCAAGTAATGACTCGAGCAATCCCAATGAGATCCCGAACAAGAGCAATCTCCCATAATGAGGACTATTTACTGAATTTTATGATTATGAAATTTATGTATGCATGTTGAATTTCTATACTGATCACTAAAATCTTTTAGTAGGGGGGATTACACAAGATCACTCACCCTTTTTATTTAACCATAAGATTGGCCCGAGCATGAGATCGCTCACCCTTTTTATTTGGCCATAAGATTGACTCGAGCATGAGATCGATCACCCTTTTTATTTGGCCACAAGGTTAGCTCGAACATGCTTGAGCACGAGATCGCTCACCCTTTTTTTTTTGCCACAAGATTGACCCAAGCACAAGATTGCTCACCTTTTTTATTTGGCCACAAGATCAGCCCGAGCATGAGATTGCTCACCCTTTTTAATTGACCACAAGGTTGGCCACCTATTGAACAATAAAGATTTTGATTCTTTATCAGGAGAAGTTTACACGCAACTTACTATCAACAAATAATCAAAGCACTTGGACACCAAGATTCATTACTAGCTGAGGTATAACTGATTGGCCATTTGAACATCTCATTCAACCGCAATCCAAAAGAAAATGCACAATCATTTATACAGGCAATACATTCAATAATACTTGAGGAGAATTCATTCAGTAAAAGGCCTCGACGAGGTAAATTTTTACAAGGTATAGAGTACATCTGAATATCAGGCCTATAGCAAAAGAAGCTAGCCCAGAAAGCTAAATTCCTATCAATAGAAAGGGCCTAAGGCACACCAGATCCTTGACTCTCCTCTTTCGGTAAGTCTCCCTTGCCAAAGTCTCCGCCTCAACCTCACCCCTAGGACTGAGAATGAGAAAAGCACTAAAAGATATAGCTGGGAGGGATGTATATCATGGAAAGACCGTGAGGTAGTAATCTAATATCAGCATAAAACTCCCTTGTAGATAGCATAAAGAGCTATCCATAGGGGTCACATGTAGTAGGCTATGCACACCTTATAGTGCTTCATCAGAAGCCAAGCTATTAAAAATGCAAGGAGCTTAGTTAAGGTCTCCATCAAACTTTTCTACAAAGAAGGAAAAGGGTCCTTGGGATATAAATAGACTAGCTCGGTCCCCTGAAAGATCCAGAGGACATTTGGCTGACCTTAATCGAATGGTCCAAAGAAAATAAGAGTGCCACACCAATGACTATAAAATGTAGTGAAAAAGGAGGTCTGGCCTCCAACAGATGAAGTGCAAGATTTCAATTCAAAATGACAACTCAATAGAAACTATAGGTGAAGGACTCGACTGCATAATGAAGGTGTTGACAGTGGATTTTGGTTCTACTAGAACCAGCCAGTAAAAGAGGTTTTTTGGGACTCAAACTATAATCTGGTCATGAATACAATAAATGAACGTGGAAGGCCAGAAAAAGATGAAGAGCAGCAAGGAACACAAAGCTTTTAATATGGTTTGGCCAAATCCATATGGAACCGGACCCTACGTCCATGATAATATTTTTATTACTTTTGGAAAATTTACAAAACTTTTGCTTAGCTATCTCCCCTTAAAGTGATCTCTTTCCTTCTATTTATAAAGGAAACGAGGTTACAAATGTAATTTTTCATGTTGTAAAAATATTACATCAACATTAAATGTACAAGACAGATAAAACTTTTGCAAGTCATCTTTTGCAAGCAACTTTCTATGAATGGGTCCATTGTGTTTACTTAGTTATGATGAGCCAATGTAGTCTTACCCAAATGCTCCATTTTGCTGGACCAGGTTCCTACTCATGGGGCTCTTGCCAAGTGAGACACTTTACCTCATGAGTCAGGATTCTTGATACGAGATCACCATTGTCCAAAGAGCTTGAGGCTGGTAACGTGAGCCTGGGTCGTATGTGAGCTAGGACTTGGCATCCTTAGTTTTAGTGAGCTGAATCCTTCTTTGCTCTAACTTGGTTTTTGCTGGGCGGTTATGGGCCTGCCCTTGCAAGATTGAATTCTACTCATAACATATAAGTCCCCTAACAGTTATTTCACTTTGCGAACTAGGAGTTATTGAATGCATTTCCTGCATAAATGATTGTGCATTTTCTTTTGGATTGCGGTTGAATGAGATGTTTGAATGGCCAATCACTCCTCAATTAGTAATGAATCTTGGCACACAAATGCTTTGATTATTAGCAGATCACGTGTAAACTTCTCCTGATAAAGAATCAAAATCTTTATAGTTCAATAGGTGGTCAACCTCATGGTCAAATAAAAAGGGTGAGCAATCTCATGCTCAGGCCAATCTTGTGGCAAAAAAAAAAAAAAGAGGAGCGATCTTGTGCCTAGACTGATTTTATGTCCAAATAAAAAGGGTGAGTGATGTTGTACTCGAGCCGATCTTGTGGTCAAATAAAAAGGGTAGGCGATCTCATACTTGGCCGATCTTATGGCCAAATAAAAAAAATGAGCAATCTTATGCTTGGGCTGATCTTGTGGCTAAATAAAAAGGGTGAGCAATCTCGTGTAATCCCCCTACTGAAAGATTTTGGTGATCAGTACAGAAAGTCAAAATACATACACTAATTTTGTAATTATAAAATTTAGTAAATAGTCCTCATTATGGGAGATTGCTCTTGTTCGGGATCCCATTGGGATTGCTCGAGTCATTGCCTGGAAAGTTGCACCATGTAGCCTCATAAGCAACCTTTTTTATGAGGTCCTCAATGGCATCCCTTAGTGCCCAACACTCCGAGGTGGTATGTCTATTGATGATGAAATTTGGTTCGTGTGGAAGACCCAAACATCAGCCAACAGGGAGGAGTTCAGGGATCTAATACTACTTCTGAAGTGCAGAAGAAGATAGATCGACAGGAAGAAGGGATGGAGAGCTAGCGAGTTTAACATGGTTCGGCTAAATTCAGACAGTACCGGACCCTACATCCATAGTGGAGATTTTATTAATGTGCTGAGAAATGATTTTAGCAGAGTTTCTGCTTATAGAGTTTAGCCTCTCCCCTTTTTCTAACAATGCAATCCTATTTATAGAGGAATGAGGAGTTATATGCATTAATTACAAGCTACAGTTGTGTTACATCAAGATATAA
>JANHAO010000469.1:0-41500 GCA_026873985.1 Saraca asoca | reverse complement strand
ATTTAATTTAATGTATGTGACATTGAAACCTCATCTCAACGGATTCTGGGAGATGGGTTTCGGCCAAGGGTGTTCTTCTGAGAAAGAAAAATTTTTGAAAATTTCCCCTTGTTGGCTGAAGCTCACCTAACACTTATAGTGGTCTAGTTTCCTTGGACATGCTTGTGGTGTATTTTCCCACTGGTTGAGGTAGTTTTAGTGATTCGCTTACATGGTTGGCTGATATGACCTAGTTTGGAACATGATTTGAGTGATTTGGAGCTTGATTATGCTGGTTTGTGGAATGATGGAACTTTTATTTAGATGTTTCCTAAGTTTTAGTTGATTTTGTTGATTGTTGATGATGTTTGGCAGATGCAAGAATCTGAACTAAATCAGTTTGCTATTCTGGTGGTATGAGGGCAATTTTTGATCCAATTTTCATTATTTATTTGCGGTTACTATATTTATTCTTTGGTCCATTACAATTCACTTTTGGGTTAGTGGAGATGGACTTGGTAAGATGTTACAAGAAGTAGCTTTTCCGACAACGTTCCAATAGCAATGGTTTTGATGTCGGAAAGGTGTTGAGTGTAGCTTTAAGTCTTGTGACTTTGTTATGGATAAAGTTGTGTTGCTATGTGTTTTAAGTTCATTTTGATGCTATGCACATTTGGGCAATTTTAATTTTGAGTGTATTCATGTAAATTGGAGTAGTGGTGAATTTTGGTGTTTCATGTGATTTGAAACATTGTTTGGTGTGACTTATGTTTATACATGTCTAATTTGATGATGTTATCCTCTATGTGAAGTGGTTTGCACCATTAATTTTGGCTATTTAGCAGTGGATTGGTTCTTGAGTTCTGTTTATTTAAGTACATTTCTTATTTTGATGTCTTGAAGTTGGCTACAATGAATACAACTTGGGAGCAACACGATTTGTGATAATATCGATGGTTTTGATGTAAATTTGACTATAGGTGTTAATGTTTTTGGCTAGAAAGGTGTGGGAACAATTTAAAGGAAGTTAGCAGAAAACTTTTGAAAGTTATGTTGTTTATACTGTGGAGAACAATTAGAAGAAGGTTGAGAGAGAAACTAGAGTTAGTTGACTGAAGATTTCTAATAGTTGTATCTATCGATATTTCGAGGTTTGAGAGTTTAGTTTAGGAGGAGTTGTTTGCTTACTATGTTTATTACGATTTGTTTGTATAGTTTGAAGTTTTACAAGTTTTCTTCATAGATATTTTTTATTATATTTTATTTTTTGAAAGTTCAAATTGATGTGATAAGTTTAAGCTTTGAAAGCTTCAACCTGAGAGGGAGTGTTTGTAAATGGAGATAAAATATATAACTAATAAGTCATTAGATTATTTAGTTAGACTATAATATTAAAGATAAGTCAATAATTTATTGAATTTTATCAGAATTCTACCTCTTGTATAAACTTTATATAAATAAAAGAGAGAATTAAGTCTTTAATATAATTCAACAATATTATTTATTTAATTATTTATATTTTCTCAAAACTCTGTCTAACCTCTCTACTTCTTCTCTTTTCTTAAACCCTAATTATGTTATTAAGAATTTATATTCGTACAAAACAATTATGAGATTGATCAATTTTCAAAATTACTAAATAAGTTCATTACTCATGTCTAATGTCGATAATAAGAATAATTGCTTCCCAAGAATTCAAATATGATGAGAGATAATAAAAATATTAAAATTCTTACAAATTCTTTAATTTTAGGATAAATAAGTACGCTTGGACCGCTGAAGAGAGGATATTTGGTGTATATCACGCAGCCCATAACCCTTATAAATACCAAACAAAAGAAATGTTTGGAGCAAGTTTAAGAATTAGTGGCCATCCATCTCTCATTCTCAAGCCCAAAACGGCCGCCAAAATTCAGTGTGAAGGTAAGTTTTGATTTGCCGTACACCCTGCTTGGGAGGACGATGACATAGGAAAAGTGCTCAGCTCACACAGAAACAAGGACACCTTATAAGGAACTATTTCATCTTCCTCGGATTAGTAAAACATCCTGTGATAACTGTACAGACTTCTGTGGTTCTATTGAGCGCAAAACTGACTAAGCTTTTGTTAAGCAGACAATTTATGTCCTGATCTTCCTTTGCCAAATGAGGAAGCTGTTGTCAGAGAAGAAATTCTTTTATATACTTTATGTAATACATTAAAGTTACATCATTCATAACATCTTTTCATGAATAATTGAATGTATTACATGATGTGTACAAAATTTCTGCTCTAATTGCTCACACCATTATCATAGGTCAAGAAGTTTATGCGAAAGAACTAACTAATTTAACTTAAAGATGCATTTGGAAACAAAGGAACAATCCAGATAGTCAGGAAAAGGGAAGGCAAAATTTCCCGACCTGACGTCTGAGAATTCAAAATCATCACAGCTTATTGTTGTACCAGAATACACCTTTGTTCTTGTCACCTTCTTCTGGCTCAACATAAATACACTCTTTTGCCTCTCTCCACATTGCCTTGTAAACTGGAGTCCCATCAAACTGGTAATACTCCTTCAAAATCGGCTTAATAGCTTTTGTTGCTTCCATTGCATGGTAATGTGGCATTGTAGAGAACAAGTGATGAGCCACATGAGTGTCTGTAATATTATGGAAAACCTTGTTCAGAATCCCATAATCTCTGTCCACTGTTGCTAAAGCACCTCTCAACCAGTCCCACTCAGAAGAATCATAGTGTGGCAATGCAGGGTGAGTATGCTGCAAAAATGTGATCAACACCAAAAATCCATTGACCACTAACAAGGGCACTCCATAAACACACAAAACCCAGACAAATCCTTTTGCCAAGACCAGCCGATAGAGTCCATAGCATACAGCAAGGACTCCTGCATCTGATAAGTAGATTTGAAGGCGTTCGCGATCCGAGTAAATTGGACCATAAGGGTCATAATGGCAAGCAAACCGTTCATAGTGCCGTCCTGAAACGTTAAAAGCTAGGTACAAAGGCCAGCCAAGAGTAAGTGTGATGGTAAGGGTTAGGACTCGGCCGAGTGGATTGTTAAGGTATTTAGAGTACCAACGGATACTAGACTTTCTCTTAGGTACGAAGACTTCATCCCGCTCAAGAGAACCCGTGTTGGAGTGGTGGCGGCGATGGCTGTATTTCCATGAGAAGTAAGGGACAAGGAGACATGAATGGAGGATGAGGCCTACTGTGTCATCAAGCCATTGGTAGTCGCTAAATGCATGGTGGCCGCATTCATGTGCAATAACCCAAAGCCCGGTGCAAATGCAACCTTGGATAAACCAGTAAGTTGGCCAGGCCAAATATGAGAGAGGGCCAGAGAGGGTGTGTAAGTAATGGGTGGCAACATAGTAGAGGGCAAAGGCGATGGTGAGATCGTAGACAACATAGGAGAATGAGCGGAGAACGGAACGCTGAAAGCAGTGAGGTGGGATGGCTTTCTTGAGATGGCCGAGAGTGAATGGAGGTTTTTCATGTGGGACTCGCTTCAAAGGGTCCGCAGCACCTGGCTTCCTGTGGGAAGGAGGAACAGAAGCCCGGCCACCAGCTCCCATTTTCACTTAATCTGTACACAAGAAGGCAGTATGTGAGTACAATCATTTAAGTATTAGCCGACAACGCAATTGCATAAGTTGAAAAGATTGAGGGCTAAAATCCAGGATTATCAGTAATACCCTAAATACTTGTTTAATGCTTTTAGGAAGAAAACCTGTCATACTATAGAAATGGTTCTTAAGAAAGCTAGAATACTTTGATTATAAGTACATACAAGTCAATTTCAAGTGCAAGAATGCAGATTTTCAATAACCAATTTGTTCTTCTCAACTTCAATTTCAGATCAGAAACATGTCACGAACAACATGCACCACAGACTGAAAAGCCTATCAGAAAGTCGTATACCATGAACCACCTACCATCATTCCAAGTTCATAGGGGTCCTACTCATAAAGAACGGGCACCAGATCTATCTAAAGCTGCTATAACTTCTGTACACCACAGAACTAGACAAGCCTATCGTGAACTTTTCCCTTCCCTGTTCGATTGTGAATTGCCTAGTTGTGGTCCATTTTCTTATTGTGAACATACACCACATATCTCATCTTACAGTTTTAAGGAAGACATGGATCATGTGGTCATTGACAGAGCACAGTAGAATTATTTGATCAATAAAACCAATCTCATCTAATGGAATACACCTGGTAGTTTGTTGTTGTAATTACCTAGTTGTGGTCCAATGACAAGGTACAGTAATAATAATAACAACAATAAAGATTATCAACTTCGAGTCCTATAATTCACCAACTACTTCTCAAAGAATTTAGCTTTGATTTCAGTAAGAGTCAAATTTTTTAAAAGGACAGAGCTAACGTTCAAACACCAACCTGCAAACACCTCACATAATCAGCACAAACAATAAAGATCGGCATTAAAGTACCATACTAATCAAAACGAAATATACCAAAATAGTTAATGCAGGCATGCTGTTAAAAGTCAGAGGGGTCAGGCTCAGGACACACAAGCAGAACCAGGAGCAACATGGCAATGAGGGTTACAGCTAACAAATTAGAGAACTATCACACTCAATAATTTCGGCTATCACTATTTAATTCTATTTGATCTTTTGGCCCAGATTTTTAGTTCTACTTCCACAATTCACGAAGCGCACTAAAACTTCTGAATCACCCCTTGCCATTGAAAAGTATTTCTGCCAAATGCCCAAGTGCCTACGTTAAGCCATTAAAATAGAATAAATACCCACATCATGTTACTATTTGCCATTAATTATCAAAAATAAACTGTTTCATGAAAACATTAAATTAGTCACAAAATATTTTCACAAGTTAAAAATTTCTAATCATACTACTACAAAAAATTAGCACTTGATATTGCGAAAAAAATGACTCGGCAGACAACGATGTTGAAAAGTCTTTTTTATATCATCAAACATTCCAAATAAACCGGCAGGACACAGGCAAGTTGGCAACTTGCCAAACAAATGAATTATCAATCAGATTCATTGCACCGAGTAATACCACTGTAGCCTGAACATTGAACACCGATTCTAAGAGAGATGAACAGTCAAGCCGTCATCCAGACCGAAAGATGCCTTTCATTTATCCACGCATCTAGGGCCTAATCTTACAAGCTTACCAAATACTTATTTAAATTTTAAATTAAGCCTAATTAGGACAACAAGTCATGTGTATTAAAATTTTCTAACATGTCACGTCAAATCGAAATTTTGGCATGTAACAGATTACAGACCATACTTAGGCCAGAAAATTTTGAAAGAGGCTTGTCCTAGTTATGTAAAATCCTGACTTGGCTTGGCTTATTAGCTCTACACACAACAATAATAACAATTGATCATTGAGAAAACAAAAAACTTGCCTCCGAAGGATGAACGTTTTATCGATCAGTATTATAAAGCCATCAATGTAGCATTATTTATTTGATAACCGTTGGAAACTGAGAAGGGAAAGAAAGGAGACGAACAGGTTAATCAATCAATTTCCTTTTATAAAATTTTGAGATGGACGGGATCGAGAGACTAGCCAAAAGCCAAGCTCCTATAATTAAAACAGATCCTCACGCTGGCTCCATTTTTCGAAAAAGGAGGTTTCTTATCGGATCTGGCTATTCCACGCTGAACGTTACATGTGCATGCAATGAAGATAAATTCACAAAAACAGCCACATTACGTAACGATTGCAGAAATAAAAGATCAGGGCCCTAAGTTGATATCAAACACCATGTAAAAACGAGGACACTGTGTTGACATCAAACACCAAAACGCAAAATTAGAACATAAAATCAGGGAGAAAACTCAAAAAGAGAACGGCAAATGAAAACCAGATCTATGAGAGATTCCGCCAAGGAAATAAAAAAACAGAGCTCGGATTGGGGAGAGATTTTTCCATGGCGATTAATATCGAAAAGCAAAACGCAAGAGAGAGAAAAGGAAGCTATGAACCTTTGAAACTCTCTCTCCCTCCCTTCGGAGTGAGTGTTTGAACCAAAGGAGAGAGTGGCCGATGAATGGCTCGCCTTGTTGTGAAGCCAGTGAGAGAGAAAGCAAGGCAGGGAACCCGTATTTAAGTAGGAGTACTTCCCAATTCTCCTCCTACCGAATTGAGCTTTCTTTCTTGATGGGACCCACGTGAATTATTATGTTCTCTGTAATTTTTTTTTCCCTCTCTCGCCCCTCTCTCCCGCCTATTCTCTCTCTTTCTCTCTCACCATTCACCATTCATTGTTATTGCCTGGCCGTAGGCCTCTAACTGATTTTGATTTCATCTTGGCCGTTTATTTGCCCCATCTTTCTCTATGGTGCAGATTGTTTTGCTGAACCTAAAAATATCTAGGGCTGACACGTGACAACCATTGTAGAATTTTTGTTATTTACGCTTCTACCATCTGTACTATTTTAATTTTAATCTAGACCTTGGATTAATTTTTCAAGTCCAATGGAAAAAGTACGATAAAATTATGAATTTAGATTAATTTTTGAGTCCACTTTATTTTTAGACTTTTTTTTATGGCTCGTTTATTTTTTGGATTGAGTTTTGGTCACACTTGTAAAAAAACACCCGGCTGACCTAGCTAGTCTAAGTATAAATACATTATCTAATAATCTTTAGATTTGTTATATATATATATATATATATTGACAAAAAAAAGTTTGTTTCATATATAAAGTTAATTATTTTTAATAAAAACATATTATATAGTATAATTTTAATAATTACATGCGTAGTTTTTTTTTTTCCTAAAAGATGGCAAAGCCAGAAATTACAAACTCAAATCCACAAACTCCATGTCAACCAGAAGTGAAGGAAGACTTCATCTGGTGCCCTTTGAATAGCCCCAGCATCAGACCAGTTCCTCAGAGCAGGCTTAGCTGGCGAATCAGCCACTCGATTCTGTTCCTGTAAAGATGCAAAGGCTGCACCAATACATTAATAGTAAAAATGTTTAAAATACTAAAAATTGGGTATAAATGTATATATTTTATTGTCATTAATAGTAATTCTAATTTAAAATATTAAAAGTCGGGTAAATGGGTTGAGTCTCGGGGTTTTATAGACAAATATAATTGGATAGGATTAGATGTAGACTAATGGAGTATGCATTACACTAACACATTATGTATTGACATAAAAATATTTGGACCATAAATATAACAATTCGACCCATGAACACTTTTATTTCGATTGAACTCCCAGGCGTAGATTTTCTGCTAAATTTAAGTGATGATTTTATAGAAAAATTATTTCACTTTACCTAAAATTAAAATTTCGACAGAGGAAATACAATGTGAAATGTGGATGGTAAAGGTGCTTATACACTCATGCTTGCTAATGGATTTGTATTGCTTGTGAAGATAAAAGCTGATATATAAAAATTGGGTTGAAACATAATCTTGGTCCTTTTAACATGCAAATTGATTACATTTAATCTCCGTAGATATAAAATTTTACTTTTGTCTTTCTAATATATAAATTAGGATATATTTGATTTACATTAATAAAGTTAGTCAAATTGAATATTGAAAATTTTAATAGAATTATAAATTGCTAATTATTAGAAGGAAAATTAGTTAATTATATAATATTAATGTCTGAATTTAGGTATTTTTTCATCTTGATTGAGTCAAATAATAACTTATATATTTTCTAACTTAACAAGATTAATTTCATAAATTTTCCTTGATTTGCCAACTTGAGGCCTTGTTGAACATCTGCGTACCCATTAGAATTTTCTAATTTAAATTTGATAAAAGTTACTACTTTAGACCTAATTTGATTTAATTTGTATATTAAAGGGATTAAAATAAAATATCTTAATTAAGAGGGGCAAAATGCAAACAATTTATTTATTAAATGGACCAAAATTGTAATTCAGTCTAAAAATTAAAATAAATTACATTCATCTCCCTAGAAATTAGGGTTAATTACACATAGTTCCCTTCTTGTTTAGAAAATGATACTCCCCTCCCTTATTACTAGCAGCAACTAATGGTGCTATTTTTTTACTTTAAAGTTCATATTTCACCCTTAATTCTATTTACCTAATTTCCTTCTTTTTATCTCCATTATTGGACCCTTTGCACCGTGCGTGACACTGTTCGAAATTCTTCACATCTTTCCCCAACTCTTCAACTCCCAAATTAACCCAACCATACAACAGAAACACACTTAAATTTTATCACACAAAATCTTATAATTTAATCCAATACATTTGTTCATTTCTATGTTTATCCCACCTATTTCTTAATAGATTCCAACCATGTCTCATCTTTGATGCTATCCAGAGATTTTGCAATGAAAGAACCCTCTCTTTCTATAACCAAGTGAACTAACATGGGTTTATTTTAAGTGGATTTCCTACTTTCTAATGTATTTTGAAGCACCATGGATAAATTATGGGTTCTTCCTCTGGGCAGTTTTGTGGAATTGGGTTTTTTTTTTTTTTTTTGTTTTCATCTGGGTTGATGATATTTGATTTTGATTTTAACCCATTTTTACTTCTATGATACAATTATCTTGAAATTTTACTAGATAATGAAAATTGTTTTCATCTTCCCTTTTTAGCATAATGGATTCCTTCTATTTTTCACAAAAGGAGCAATATTACTTGAGTTGCATTTCTCTTAGTGAATTATTTATTAATTTATTAGTTTAATTTTTGTTTCTTCATCGCTCTATCTCTCAAGCTTCAAATGGATACTTTACAACAAAGAACTTATTAATGAGTTACAACGAAAAAATATTTGAGTAGTTCTAGAATTTTTTTGGTGTCTTACTTTTTCCCCTATGGCAATTGATCTATGGCCATGTGTTTTGACAGGATAAATGATTGTTGGATTATGTTCTCGGTTTAGATTTGATTTCAATCTTTTGTTGGTTGGTGTCCACTTGATCCTTTGGAAAGATTCATCATGCAAAAATTTCTCTTGTTTTATGGCCATTGCCCACACATCTGCAACACCCCAGTATCTTTGTCTTCGCCCTTTATGGAATTTATCCCAATATCTTCATCTTTGCTCTTTATGAATTTTTCATGAGATAACACAATTTTTTGTTTTGGTTTTATTTATATAAACTTACTATTGTGTTTGGTTTGTGAGAAAAGAGAAAAAATTGTTCTAAGGATGATTAATTTTTAATTCAATTTTATTTAGAAGAATATTTTTGTTTATTATCACAAAATTGAGAGGATTGTTCATGGTTGAATTATTATTGATACTTATGAAATAAATTTGAGAAATAACAGAAGAAAATAAACAAGAAATTTTTAGTAATGTGCTAAACAAAGCTAAAATATTTGAAGGCTAGTTATGGTATAAAATTATTTACATCAATAGTAATGTCATCACTTAAAAATTTTTAACAGAGAAGTAAAAAAAGAGGCAAATTGTAGTATAAAAATTAAAATAAGGGATGAGAATGTAAGATTTAGAAACAAGAGCAGACGCGTGCGTAATTAGCCCTAACTTCAAGGAAAGTGAATGTAATTTATTTTAAAATTAATAAGTAAATTTTTAATATTTTAGCATTTGTGATAAACTTATTTGTTGTTATTTCTTTTTTTTTTTATTGATATTCTCCAATTGTTAAACTTGTTAATACACACTGCATTGATCAAAAGTGCTTGTAGCTTTTATGGTAATGGGAAAAAAATGATGCTAAGAGCCTTTGATTTAAGTGACATCTAATATTTTCTGAAAGTTTTATTTTTATTTACATCTTAGATTTTTATGTGTGATTTTAGTAGATTAATTATTTCTATTATAAAAAAAAGAAAAAAAATGCCTGGATGGAAAATGTATTTATTTATTACTATCTTTTCCCTAAGCTAATAATAGCAAAATTAAATGTAAAGCTGAATAGTAACAAACTAACAGTTAATTATGGAAATAAGCTATCTGATTTACAGGCCCCTAACGATGTATTATATTTCTGACCTAGTCTAATCTTCGATTATTTGTAAAACAAAATAGGTTTGGATGATCCGTTTTACAAATAAATTAGGCCATATTAATTAAAACAAAACTTATTGACTTACTAAATCAACCAGTGTATTTTTATAATACAATATATATATATATAATTATACACATTTAAAAAGTGTATGAAAAAACTTTAATAATTATATCATTTTCTCATTTTCAATCTATATTATAATATTATATTGTGATTATTTAAATAATTAATTTACAGTTTTATTATAATATTATAGTTGTTAATAATATTTTTATAAAATAATTACTAATAATTAATAGGTGTGTATAAGTCAAATAAGTTAGGCAAAATCTTAAAAAATTTATATCAAAACAAAGTGAGGCCAAAATGACAGGCAAATAGCATGAAACACGTTATTGTTTTGGAGCATGGCATGACACATGTTTGATTTTACAAAGCATTCTTTATATATACTATATATAAGCCTAATAATTGTAGGCAAGAAAATGACGTTTTATGTTATATATAACAAGTTTTTTAAGAGAACCGTTCACAACAAATGGGCCATAAACAAATAAATAAATCTTAAACACGGGTTTTTCTTTTGATAATAAATATATTAGGAGGTAGATAGATTGTTGTTTGACCAATGCTAGATCACAATCAACGAAGGAGCACTTGCATTTTGGGTGTGCACTGTCAATTCAGGCTGGCAGCAGCTTGTGAGAAGATGTTATTATATATTTCAGTCTTTGTCATCTTACTTTATTTTTATTCAATAAATAAACATTAATTATAATTTTTATATTTTACAATATATTAAAAATTAAAAAATTTCATAAATGAATTATAAAATTATGAATTATATGTAAAATATATAAGTTTTCGCATTAGATACTAGAAGAAAGTCCACCCGCCATCATTGGAGTCACATCAAGATGAATGCAATCTCCAATGCCACCAGAACCCCAAGCAACTTTGCCGACATCAAGGACGATATGCCATTAGAGGCTCCACAAAACCTCCGACCACTCCCCCTAGATTGCCACTTAAAGCACCATCCTCTAGTTTCATGTGATCCATGTCATATCTCCATCACCTGAGACAATTAGTCACCCCATTCTTTTCTATTTGTTATTTTATTTTTTTAATTTACCACTTTAAATTATCAAGATGTTTTTATTATCATTTTTATAATTTTATTCATATTATCTTTAATAAATGTTGAATTATTATAAACACTAATTGATTTTAATAAAGAATCAATTAATAAAAATAATTATTTTTAAAGTTGAGATTATTTAATAATTTTTTATTTTTGTCTTATATCATAAATAAAAAATAGATGGAGTCAAGTTTCCAACTAGCATTCCCTTGTATCTAGAAAAAGTGCTACATATTATTCCTACATGAATATGACCTTGAACACATGGCTACAACACATTAACAAAAATATGAGTTTAAGGTGGTATTTGGTTTGTGAAATTATATATTTTTAACAATTTTAATAATTCTGGGAAATTTGATTTCTCGGAATGTGATTCTTGAGAATGTCATATTATCATGTTTAATTCAATTAAAAGATTTTTAAGAATATTATAATATTATGTTTTAATCAATTTGTATATATTTAAAAATATTATTAAATTACCAAAAGTATCCTTATTAAAAATTGAATGGTCAACATTCAAAAATTGACTAAACAATATTGGTACACGGTGGTCAACGGTGGAAGATGGTGGTATGCAGTAGTTAATGGTGGTAGATAGTTGTCAACGATGATGGATAATAGTTAACATCGGTGGGTGATGACGGGTGATGGTGAGTTAAAGTGGTAAGACATTAATGGAAATGTAGGTAAAATAGTCTTTTTTTATATGACCAAAATATTCTCTTGTCATGCGAATGTAAGACACTTGCATCCTCTATGGCAATATTTTGTGGTAATATTAGGTTAAAAATATTTTCGAGAATGTGAATATTTATGAATCAACTTTTCTAAAATTTGAACCAAATATGAGAATTTAATATTTCCTTAAAATATTCTCAGGAATATAAGAAAGATTATGTAAATCAAATGCCATCTAAGATCAATAGTGAGAGGTTGCAAAAAAGGGCACTTTGTTCAAATAACTACCTTCAAGCCTAGTAGCAATCTTGAAAAAAAAATGTGACTTGCGACCATCATGAATTCTATAATAGGTCTTATGACCTTTTAACAGGTGACTTTTCCCAAAGAACAGTCTTTTGCAGGAATTTAGGGCCTCGCCCTTTCCCATTGTATGTCTAGACCAAGGTTTGGATGTGAACAATGATGATCACTTTAGCCTTTGGTGAATGAGTACGGTGACCAGAGGTCATTTGCATATTTATTTAACCTATTTGATTTCTTTATTCTCACCTGTTGACTTTTGAAATGTTCAACTTTTCATGTTTCAAAGAAAACTTTCCCTTCTGGTCAATACATTTCATATCTTGGAAGTATCATAGTTCCTTCACGCCCAAGTTCTCAAGTCCTCCAATATTCTTCTTTAGTTTTTGTTGATTCTATAGGTATTTCCTTGCTTAATCTTTTCACTTCTTTTATTGCTTTGCTACTTTTTTTTACCTTCTATTTAACTGAAAACAATGGTTGACTCTCTTGTCTCATCTAACCTTCAAATCAAGGGAACCTAGTCAAAAAGTTAATTTAGATTGGATGAATTCATAAGTTACTAGTGTTAGAGTTATAAGTCCTTGGTACAAGTTAGAAACCCTAGATAAACTTTGTAATGAACATTACAAAGAGAATGATTACTTTGAATTAATTTTTCAGGTTGGGGGTGAAAGGGATAATATTTGTATCCATTATCAAAGACAACTTTTAAATATTTTATGGTCATTTTATTGAGAATATTAGGGTCTTGTCCCTATTTTTCTCCTTTTAGCAATCTATTCTTAAATACATGAATGTTTGCCCAATGCAATTGATGTTCAATGCTTAGGCATTCTTAAAATTATTTGAAGTGGTTTGTAAAGCAAACAAACTTAGGGCATCTATAACTGTCTTCTTCTACTCTATTAATTTTTATTTGCAAGGAAAAAGGCACTTAGATCTATGTGACTTAAAGGGCAATCGGATCCTTTTTAGAAACCTCCAATCTAATGTCCATTATTGGAAAGGATCATTCTATAAAATTTCCTCAAAGAACGGGCTCTTCTTGCTAGTTGTTTGACTGTGAGGATCCATTGTTCTTTATTGTCTAGTCAAAACTCAATTTTACCCTGAAGACAATAGGGAAGAAGCATTACTTAGAGGGCAACCATCTTAAGATCAAGCCTTTAGAAGAAATTTTCCCTTTGGACATGAAGGATGTGTTAAATGTGTTTTTCACTTTGACTCTTGTCATTTTATATTGTTATTGGTGTTTGAACCCTATTGATTGTATATGTTGTCTTTTTGTAGATTATCATATCATGTTGAGTGTGGATAAGCTCTAATCTATGCTCAATGCCCAATGGGTAGCAAATCTTTCTAAGATTGTAGTTAAAATAGCCATTACCTTTCAATTGGTACCATAAAAAACTATCTTTGACCAAATTCCATCATAGGTTGTTCTTTTGGACCCACAAACTTTTTGAGCAATAACCTCAAGGTCTTTTACTTTTTGAAATTGAATAAGTAGAGCAGTTAGTTGATTATCTTGATCATAGTCCTAATGAGATTATTGATCTTGGATAGTTATCTAGTAAAAAATGAATAACTTACTTTGCCCCAACATCTTCTTCTATCCTAAGTGATGTGTTGATCCCTTGCCAACAGAAAAAACCAAAAACAAAAATATAGTTGATAATGAGTTAACAAATAGCAATGTTGTTCTTGCTTAGGAAATTTTAGAAAGATATCCTCTTTCTCACTTGGCCATAAAAAGGTCAATTTGACTTGTCTACCTTATGAAAAACCCATCAAGGAAGAAGAAACTTGATTCTTTATTTTACACAATAGTTTATAGGAATCAGATTCTTTTTAAGAAGGATAAGAAATACTTGGTCAAGTTTCTTTTACATGACTATTACCCTTGCCATTCTCAAATGTCATCTTTGGAATTTATGAAAATTTTACGATTAACAAAAAATTAAAAGCCTTTCATCATAGAACCTGCGATCCTTAGAATTGAAAAATGCTTGCAAGAATTTGGTGGAATGTTCTTAACAACTAGCTAATAAAGATAAAAATTTGAAGACTTGAGAAGATTAGGTGTCCTTACTTTCCAAGCAACTTGAGGATCTTAAGATACAATATAAGAAAAAATAGAACACTTGATCAAGCAAGCTTTTCAGACAAAATAAACACTTGATGGGTGATAAGGTAAGGGAGACTAAAGTTGCAAAATAGGAGGCAGAAAAGCTATGACCAAAATTGTCTTTTTATCAATCAAAATGTGAAAACTTGGAGGCAAAAACAAAGACCTTAGTCAATGGATTGATACCAAGGACAATCATCTTATAGATAAGGTCAAAGAATTAGAGGAGGAATCTAGGGAACTAAAGTCAAAGTCCTAAGAATTGGAAGATGAACAGAACCTTGCTATTGATGGGTTTATCGAAGGCTTTAACTTGGCTTTGGACTAAGTCATTTTGTTTTTCAAGGACTTTGACTTTGGTTGGCTAAACGTAGGAAAGAAAGCATCTATCATAGTTTAGGAACAAGGTCTCACATATGTTGATAAGCCATCGAGTCAAGATCAAACCCTGGTGAAGAGGGTATTGAAAACTCTATTGTAACTCAACCTTCAAATGATCCTTTGAGTGAAAACCAAATTGTAAAAGAATGGTACTTAAGCTTTGTTTCATTTGTAATCAGGCTTACTTTTTTTGTACTCTTTTGAATTGTTACTCTATTATTCATTCGTTTTGCTTTTAGACTCAAATGGTTTTTCCATTTTGCATTGGTCAAGAAAATATTATTGAAAGTGCTTTTTTGATATTCTTTTGTTTATGTATCTTGATGTTTGAAGTTTAAATGAATCACTTGATCCCTTGTTTCTTTCATGTAACTTATGAATTATGCTTGTTGATAACTTATTATGAATTATACTTAATAACGGCTTGTGTAGTCTTCAAAGCAAGTCATGCTTGGTGGGATTTTGTGATGTTTTGAGAGAAAACTATGCTCAATGGCATTTTATCTCACTTTGAGATCAAATTATGCTTGATGACATTTTATGTTGCTTTGAGAGTGGGTTTATGAATGCCATATGATGATTGGTTTCAAAATGTTGTCTTAGTGACTAAAATAATTGAACACCATGTAAAAGAGTTCTGTCACATTCACAATTGTCATTACATAGTTCTTTTTTAGCACTAGTAATGTCATATATTTAGACTTTGAATAAGTACTCAATCATGTTTAGTTGTGCTTTTAGCTATTTCATTGTTTTTCCTATTATTCACCATCAGTGGAGGATTGCTTTTGTTTTTCTCCATTTGATCACAAATTTTGGATGTTTGACTTATGTCCAAACTGTTCATGTAACACTTACGGGCAATAGATTGATTAGCTTTGACTTGCCCAATTCTATTGTTTGTGGGAAATTTCATTAACAAATGCAATGTTGACACAACTCCAAGCTTAACTTAATGATGTCTATCCTAAAATTGCATTATAGGTTGTATTTGATGCGTTCACTACCAAAAATACAATGTTAATATTGTGTACTTTTGGCCACGTTCCTAAAAACATACTTAATTAGACCAATCTCATAATAAACACCTGTTTCCTGGAGAAGCCGATTAGATTTCCATGATATGGGGTCAAGCTTCCAATTGGGATATGGATAGCCTTTGTCATATGACCATATAATATATCAATCAGACTCTCTTAATCAACTAGGATTTTCTATCCAACATAATAATGAGTGGTTATTGTGATTACCATCAGATTGTCATGCTCTAATCAAATTTTGAAGGGTAATCTTCCTTAGAAAAAGATATTGTCGGCTCCAATTTTGGCTTCACTTTTTTTCTTTTACCAACATTATTAATCATAGGTGCTTCTTCCTTGCATTTTTTGAAGTCCCCTTATTATAAATCCTTTGACAATAATCTTTAGCCCTTTGGTCTTTTATTTGCATATGTGATTGTGATTGCTCTCTTTCTTTCTTTTCGATCACTCAAAGATCTAGATGATCGTTTATCATCATATTTCTTATATTACTAGAAGTGTGCTCTTTTGATTAGTTTTTCAAACTTGCACACTCATTTGTGTTGTGACTTCAATATTTGTGAACTTTAAATATTTCTTTGTTCCTAAAAGAGGTGGCTTCGAATTTTTCTGAGGCTAGAGATTTATTAACTCTATTGCTTTTACATCATCCATAATCTTTTTCAATGAGGCATTTAATGATGTGTAGTCATTAAATTTTGGCTTTGGAAAATAATGATCCTTATGATCATTTATGTAATTTCTCTATTAATCTTCACTTATTCTCTTAGCTTGTTTCTTTGCTTGATCTTTATGCTTAGCATTGATGAATTTTGTTGATCGTGCCTACAAGTTGGCTAAATTATCTATTGGCTTCTTAGCTAAAGACTTTGAGAAATCACTCGGTCATAGCCCTGTCAAGATTGAATGCACAATTATTGCTTTCTAAAGATCTTTTATGTCAAAAGTTACCTAGTTGAATCATCCAAGGTATTCCTTCAATGATTCATTATTTCCTTGCTTTATCATAAAAAATGATGCATTAGTCTTCTTATGAAGTTGAGAAGTTGTGAAATGGGTGAGAAATTAATCAGCCAAGTTTTGAAATCGTCTGATTGAATTTGACTTTAGACTCATAAACCGGTGAAGACTAGCTTTCTTTAATGTGGTAAAGAATGCTCAACATATGGTCATGTCTGAGGCCCTAGAGAGCAACATTATAGCACGAAATGCCTCAATATGTTCTTAAGGATCAGTTATTCCATCATAGGACTTGAAGTTAGTTGTGTTAGATTTTTTTAATGGATGTATACGTTGTGTGTGTATATAAATAATTGTGTATTATATACTATCATGAGATTTGACCTAAATTAAAGTTATCTAATAAAGTTTAAGGTTAAATGAGTCTAAATCATCTCCTTAAGTGTGGGCTTTTATGTAGAGATCCTAAAGTCTTATTTCTTATTTATGATGGGTAAATTATGAATAACAAAAGTTAAGAAATATATAAAATGGTTATGGTTTCTAAATTGGATGTAGGGTTTTTATTTTTTGATATCCCATCATTAGAAAATAAAGAGTATCTTTTTAAGAAAATTCATACGTATCAATTTGGAAGATTAAGAGCCATGAGAACCACAATCATATCAGCTCCAATGGATTCAGGTATGCTTTCACATTTAGTATATTCTTCTTAATGATTAAACATGGAGGACCCACGTTTTGGTAATGGATTTTATTATTATTTTTATCACAATTAAAGTTTGCTAACAATTGTTATAAGAGCAATCTTCGTGTTGAATTATCATGAAGCAAGTTTATCGATTTGGCTTGTGATATGATTGTTGTGATTATTTGGACAAGGATTGATTTCTTTAATATATATCAATTGTATGTTTTATGGCTTGAATTTAGAACTTAGTTTGAAAAGCATACATTATAGATTTAGTTTAATCATCCAACTTCAAAATCTATAAATCTATATATCATTGTCTTGTAGTTTCTTTTTCATGTGTAGATATCGATATATTTTGAATGTCTATGTGGGTATATTGCTGTATTGAAGTTTAACACTTAATAATTTATTTGTTGATATATATATATATATATATAAATTTAGATTCAAATTTCGGCACCTTTTATTCTTTCTTCTTTGGGTGTTTAATATTTTAAATTAATTAATTAAAGCAACATGTTATCAAAGTAACCTCTCTTATGTAAATTGATTAATTTGAAATATTAAGATGGTTGTGTGTTTGGGTTTCATGTGGATAATGACTAGCCCAAAGGAAGGTTATTATTTGGCCAAAATTCAAACACACCTATGGTGGTAAATATGTCACAATTATTAGATTTTCCATATGAACATTAAGTCGATCTAAAGAAAGGCTTTTTATTTGATAGGAATTTATTGTCAATATTTGATTACTACACTAGAGTACCACTTATAATTTGATTTTCTCTATCCAAAGACTAAATGTCAATGTTGTGCTAGGTATCATGTTATGAGACTTGCCATTATTTGAATTTGTTAATCATGTTGAATTTAGATTTTGATTGTGAGCTTGTTGCTTTGTTTATTTTGTTATGGATTTAGTGAATGCTTTTATTACTACAATATCTGCAAATATTAACACAATCCTTGTGCTTAAGGCACAAACTTTAAGAACTGGAAAGAGAACATCATGATCGTTCTTGGTTGCATGGATCTAGACCTTGCTCTTTGGGTTGAGTGACCCTCTGCTCTTACAGATGCAAATTCCTTTATGATAAGAGGGATTTGGAGAAGTGAGATTGCTAAGATCGTATGAGTCTTATAACTATGAAATGTTCAATTATAGAAACATTTAGGGCACAATGTTCAAAGAGACTGACATTAAATTATTCCTTAAAGAACTTGAGAAATGTTTTGCCAAAAATGAAAATATAGAGACAAGTACTCTTTGGGGAAGTCTTGTTTCCATGAGGTATAAGGGCAAAAGGAACATCAGGGAGCACATTATGGAAATGCCTCATATTGCATTAAAACTGAAGGCACTAAAGTTAGGGCTATTTGAGGACGTGCTTGTGCATTTGGTTTTGATCTCTCTTCCTACACAATTTAATCAATTCAAGGTCAGTTATAATTGCCAAAAGGAGAAATGGACTCTTAATAAGCATATTTCACATTGTGCATAAGAAGAAGAGAGATTAAATCAAGAGAAAATTATGAGTGCTCATTTGGCTTCGAACTTTAAGGATAATAATAAGAAGAGGAAGAAGGATAAGAAAGTTGTGGTTGCTCTACCATAGGAGAAGCAACATAAGGAATAAAAAGAGCAAATTGAGGGATTTACTTTCTACTTCTGTGGAAGTACTTCTTATAAGAGGAAACAATGTACCTAGTATCATGCTTGGCATGGAAAGAAAGGTATGCTTCTTAATTTGGTTTGTTCTGAGGTTAATTTAACTTTAGTTTCTAGATGTACTATCACAACTCATTTCCCTGGCCATAACTAGTGTGAATATCAACCCTCTATTGATAATCACCAGCTTTGAATTATCTATTTCCATTCATACTTGTCTCAAAATTTCTTATCACTCTCATTTGAATTTCTTGGTTGGTTGAGAAGTTATAAACTTTAAAAGGAAAGATACACATGGAATATAAACACATTTTTATAATTTACATAGGCATTACCCAATAGGCATATGCCATTTTTTTAACAAATTGTTCAAAAGATTAACATAAGTTCCCAAAAAGATAATCTAACACACACCTAGCTTATGAGTCACTTCTATAACACCCTATGTCCTTCCCAAAGCAAGGCAATCAAAAGTTAGATTAACCTATGTCTTATCATAAGTCCAAAAGCATAGGTTAATATAACTAAGCCTTGTGGCCTTTCTATTTACTAGTTTTCAAAAAGATAAAAGTTAGCAAAATACATGGTTTGATGGTAGACCATTAAGGGCTAAACCATACTAAGGCCATCATAAGAAGGATATTTAGTGGCTCCATGGGTATGATCTTCACCTCGTGAAGCACTTCATAAATTCCTAAATTCAAAATGACAATATAATGGATTCTAATTTCATAGACTCCTAGTGGACTCATAACAGTGGTGGAAAAAGTGTCAGATGTAATGTCCATGGGATCACTATTCATTCTTACTTCCTTAGGGAAGGATTAACATCAATGTTTGAAGAATTTGAAAAAAAATAATCCACAGAAGAATAAGTCTAAAGCTCAATGAGATACTCCATACCAAATTTATGAATTTATCTAACAAATAACACATATAGACATCAACACCATAACCAAGTAGTCATTTCTCAATAAGTTTAGAGACTCATCTTTGAATGGTATTACATCACAATATCCATAACTCAATATACCAAATCAGGGTTCTCATGGCCTTAAGCCACCATCCTTAATCAATACATTATTCAATCTCATTATATCACATTTTAAAATTCTATAAGATAATAATACAGGCAAAAGAAAAATACATAGAATAATAATGATAAATTTCCTTGTTACTCTGGTCAAGCCTTATCCCACACAATCTTGGCCTTATCCTTTAAAGCTAACCTTATCCTACTCATCATATTAGAATTCATAAATCTAGGATCTGGTTCATTTTTCCCCATCTCATCTCATCAATCACATTTCAAGTTTTATAAGAATTTTCAAATATTCAATAGCATCATTCTCATAACAGTTATATCATAGATATACACTTCAGTCACAATCTTAATCATATATCCTTTATCACATTATCACATTTCATCTACATCTTTCATCATGAATATGCTATCCCATGTCTCATGGGAAAATTACCATATTTAAACAATATTACTACTCACAATAACTATGTCACAATTTCACATTCAATCTCAATATCAATCATAGGGACTACATTCATTGTTACATTATCGTACTTTTATTTATAGACAATTATTGAATTTATTGATATTGGTTTATGAATTACCCATGTAGGATTTTTATTTGCTTCATTTAACTAGCTAGAATTCACAAAGGACTAGATTGAAGGGTTGAGAATTATCTAGGAAGGAGAAGTGAATTCTTTTAGAAGGGTGAAAATTTCTTTAGGTGAGATCAGAATTATGAGCAGGATCGAGCTTAAAATTCAAGCAGGATTGTGATTAGAATCATAGGGATCAGATGAGAAAGATTTGATACGACTTGAGGGAATTGAAATCAAATTACAAGTTTGGTCACCAAAAATTGAAAACATTCGAGAAGAATTGCGAGTTTGCTCGCTAGAAATTGAAAACATTTAGGAAGTCCAAATTCATACGCAATTAGGATCATGATTAGAATCAAGGAAGCAAAATTATGAAAGGTCAATTTGAATTGTAAGAAAAACAACTAAAATTTTGATTCAAATTTCAAGGCTTGAAGTTACTTTGTAGCTGCAAGCATGATTGTGGGTTCAAGGCAAAAATGACGATCCAAATTGTGATTTCTAGAAAACAAAAGCCAGCACAAAGTAGGGAAAATAGTTACATAGGAATTCAATACAATACATTTTAAGAATCTATAAATAACTACAAAACTTAACTTTTCCACTAGGAAACTAACCATTTTAACAACAAGCCCATTCATACTCCAACATTTTTGTAACATTTCAAATACCTATTTCCTTCAACATATACTAGCATTTAGTAAACCACAATCATATAATCACACTATAATTCATAAGAAAGGTAATAATCACTCACTTTATAGCTAGAAACAAGAAATCTAAGCAAATCTTACAAGAATCTCCAACCTTCTTCAAGAACAAGAAAGAACATATTAGCTTCTTACATTTTTTTTAAGGATTTCTTTCATCCACTAATCATATACCATTAGATTATGGTTCCATTACATAGGAACAAGCTAAACATAATAGATTCATGCTCTAAAAACACAAAAAAATCATGCAAGTTCATGGGTTAAATAGTGATATGAATAGTAACTATTAGATTAAAAAATTTGTAACATACTCACCGATCGCTAACAACTATGAAAGTACAAGAATCAACATGATTTTGGTACCAAATTAAAGAAGAAGAAGAGAGGAATCAACAATAAATTTTGAGAATTTATCATACAGAGATGAAGGATTTATTTGAAGAGAGAGAGAGAAAGAAAGAGTATTGTAGAGAGAGAGTGAATGGCTTGGAGAAGAAGGCAGTCTACCTCTTAAGGGAAAAATGGAAAAAGTTATTGTCCTTTGACTTTGACTTCAAGTTGGCTCCATTTTCCCTTTTTAATTTTTTTCTTATTTCCTCCACTTTAAGCCTAAACTAACATACTCACTGATCACTAACAGCTATGAAATTTCATTATAAATTAGTTAAATTAATTACCTTTATAATTACTATAATTTTACCCTTGTTGGGTATCCCATAGTCCTAATTACAATTTTTTTTGAAGTTTTCTAGAAATTAAATCTCAAAAACATGAATTTTTTTTTTGGGCATCCACAATGGAAATTTTGATCGTTTGAAAATTTTCAAATTCATATAATCTATTTCTAGTATATCTGGACTCCTCATAGCCCTAAATTATAGTTTTCAATTTCTTAAAAATTTCAAATCTACCTTTTTAGATTTTGTTGAAAAGTCATTTTGTCATTGGAATTAACTTTAGAAAATTCAAGGTATTACACATATTGGTGGATAGATTTTGGTGCTATTATTCACATAAGTGTGTCTATACAGGGTTGCTTGAGTTGCTAAAAGCCAAGTGATGGTAAAAAATACATCTATATGGGCGATGGGAAATCAATCGAAGTTAAGGCAATAGGGACTGTTAGGTTATTGTAAAAGACTATATTTTATTTGGATTTGAATGAGACTTATGTTGTACAATCATATAGATGGAATTTGGTTTTTGTTTCTATATTGGACAAATTTGATTATTCTTGTTCTTTTGGAAATAGATAGTTTCATCTTTTTTATGATTTAAAGTTTGTTGGTTCTACTTATTTATCTGAATATGATAAACTTTACTTAATACAATTACCTCATTTAATGAAATCTTACATGTTAATTCACATGGTGCTAAAAGGAAATTAACCAATAAGAATTCTACATCACTCTAGCACAAACGTTTAAGGCATACCTCTAAACAAAGAATTGAAAGATTTGTGTTAGATGAAAGACTTGGTCGTGTAATGTCACAAGAAGGAATACAAGTTGATCCTCAGAAAGTAAAAGCTGTAGGGAATTGGCCTAGACCTACGATGGTCATAGAAATTTGAAGTTTCTTAGGGTTAGCCAAATATTACTAGAAGTTTGTTAGAAATTTTTTAAGATCTCTCACCGTTGACCAAGCTTACTTGGAAAGGGACACAATTTGACTGGACTTCTATTTGTGAAGAAAGCTTCCAAAAGTTAAATACATGAATGACAATAGCCCCGATAATGGTGTTGCCTTCAGGGGTAGGTGGCTATGCAGTGTATTACAATGCCTCTCGAATCAGACTGGGTTATGTATTGATGCAAAATGGAAGAGTTTTTGCCTATGCATCATGAAAACTAAAGAAAAATGAGCAGAATTACCTTACTCATGATTTGGAAATAACAATTATAATCTTTACATTGAAAATATGGAGGCATTACCTATATGGAGAAGTATGTGAAATTTATATTGATCATAGAAGCTTGAAATACATTTTTAAACAAAATGATCTTAATTTTCAATAGCAAAGATGGATGGAATTGGTAAAAGATTATGAGTATTTGATATTATATCATCTTGGAAGGGTAAACGTAGTGGTAGATGCTTTAAGTCATAAACTGATAGGTGGTTTAGCTTATCTTTTTTTTTTTCTAGAAAAGAAAAGTTAATATGTTTCTACCCAAAACTGGCAAAATTAGGAGCGTAACTAGAAGTTCCAGATCAAACCTTGATTTTAGCTTATATGACAGTACAATCGATGATGATTGACCGCATCAGAGCTCAAAAATAGGACCCACAATATGTTATTCTTAGAAAAAAGGTAGAAGTGGAGCCAAACTCAAAATTTATAGTTGACGCCGCAAGTGTGATTAAAACTAAAGGATGATTATAGGTTCTTTTAAGTGTTCGCGATAATTTCCTACATTAGACTCATAATTCCTTTCACACAATGCACCCAGGAGTGCTTAAAATATATCATAACCTAAAAGAGTTATTTTGGTGGGAAGGAATGAAGCAAGATGTGCTTGAATATGTGACTAGATGCCTTACGTGTTAACAAATGAAGGCGGAACATCAATGTCCAGTAAAGTTACATCAATCCATTAAGATTCTAGTATGGAAATGGGATAGTATTACAATGGACTTCCTAATTGGTTTGCTAAGGTCGCTAAATGGTTATGATTTGATTTAGGTCATCATTGATTACTTAACTAAATCAACCCATTTCTTGCTTGCTAAGATAACTTATTCAGCTGCTCAGTATGTGCAAATTTATCTTGATCAAATAATTCCTTTGCATGGTGTGCCGCTAATGATTATCTCACATAGTGGTGCTCAATTTACTTTCCATTTTTTGCAATCATTCCAGCAAGCATTGGGTACTTAATTATAGTTCAGTGCTACTTTTTATCTGTAGGTCGATGGTCAATTAGAGTGAATGATTCAGATTCTAGAGAACATGTTTCGAGCATGCGTAATGGAGTATGAGGTAAGTTAGGAAAAATATTTGTTGCTTATTGAATTTGCCTACAACAACAATTACCAAGCTAGTATCAAAATGACACCATTTAAAACATTGTATAGGAGGAGATGTAAGTCTTCGATTAGTTGGTTTGAGCCTAGTGGAACAAGGTTGTTAAGTCTAGACCTTGTAGTAGATGCTATGGAAAAAGTGCAGTTAATTCATGATCGAATGAAGGTGATTCAAGACTGACAAAAGTCATAGTTGAATAAAAAAAGGGAATTGGAGTTTGAACTCAACAATTGAGAGTTTCACAGAATATCCCCTAAGAAAGGAGTTATGCGATTTGGTAAAAAGGGAAAATTGGTGTCAAGCTATATTGGACCATTTTGAATTTCCAAACAAGTGGGAGTCGCAGCATGTTAACTAGAATTGCCATATGAAATGCAGGGAATCCACCTAGTATTCCACATCTCCATGCTAAGGAAATATGTTTCGAATGAATCTCATATTATTAAGGAAGAACTAGTTTGATTGGGCACCTAATTGACCTATGAGGAGCAATTGACAACTTTTCTTCATCGACAAGTTTGAAAACTAATCCAAAGAAGTTTTGATAATTAAAGTAATGTGGGGATGACATGATGAACAAGAGGCTACATGGGAACTAGAAACTGACATATGAGAAAAATATCCTTGATTATTCGATAAGAGACAAATGTAATAATTATTTGGTAAAATATTACTTGTAACCATTGATTATTCCAGTCAAATTACTATCGTCATCTAGAATTCAAGGATGAATTCTTTTAAGGGGGAGAATTATAATGCCCCGAATTTTCTAAAGTTAATTTCGACAATAAAATGGCTTTTAAAAAAAATCTGAAAATGATAAATTTGAAATTTCTAAGAATTTTAAAATTATAATTTGGGGCTACGAGGAGTCTAGATAAATTAGAAATAGATTATATGAATTTTAGAAATTTTTAGATAACCAAAGTTTCCATTATGGATGCTTAGAAAATTAAATTCATATTAGTAATTAATTTATCTAATTTATGATAAAATTTTATGGCCATTGGCAATCAATGGGCATGTTAATTTTGGGTTCATAGTAGAGGAAATAGGGAAAAATGTTAAAAGAGGAATTATTTTAATTAAATTCAAAGTTAAGGATTTCACTTTTTCTTTTCCCATTTTACCCTCCCTCAGTCGGCTTCCTCTTTTTTTTCTTTAGCCTTTCCCGATTGCAACTCATGCAACCCATATCTTCCTCTCCAAGCTTAAGTCTTTCTCTAGACACTCACTCTCCCTCCACAAGGAGGTTCTTGATCTCTTCTTATTAATTTCTCTTATTTTTATAGTTGAATCCTTTATTTTTTGTCTTCAATTTGATATCAAAATCACATGGATTTTATAAAGTGTAACTTGAGATATGAATTTTTTAAGTTTACAGTCATTATTCATGTTACTATTTACTTTAAGAACCCATTTGATTTTTCTAAGGTTTTAGAGCTTAAATCTTATATATCTAGCTTGTTTCTCTGCCATGAAACCATAATCAAATGGTATATAATTGTTTGCTAAAAGAAAAACTTTGAAATAGCCAAGAAGCTAATATCCTCTTTTCTTTGTTAATGAAAAGTATTAAAGATTTTTGGTGATATCAATAGTGATCTTGTGTTTCCAATTCACATGTGAGTAATTCTTACCATTCTTGTGAATTATAGTGTTTATTTCTTGTAGTCTATTGATTTTTGGTGCAAGTTGACAAAATGGGCTTTTCTTATGATTTTGTGGTAAAGTTGAGACTAAACGGGTTTAATGACATAATGACTAGTTTTCTATTGAAACAATTGAGTTTCAAGCTTGTTTTAAGCTTTAAAAACATGTGTTGAGATCCTATGGTATAGTGTTGAATTGAAAGTTACTTCCTTTATTTTTCTACTATTGTCATGCAATACTTACTTGCGCAAGTCAAATCACAGCTTTTGAACTAGATTCGTGATCATACTCATTAAAAACCCAGCAATTTTATTCATACAATCCAAATCAGAATTTAAACAAGATTTTTGTGATTTGAATTGAATCTTCCTATCCTATTTTTGGATCCTAATCATGATTGTGAATGTGTTTGTAATAGGTCTTCCCAAATGGTTGCACATTTTAGCCATCAAACTCGCATTTTTAATTGAATTTCCTTGAGTCGAATTGAATCTCTCACACTTGAACTTCCAATCCTAATCACGATCCTACTTGAATTTCTTCAACGATCCTTCTTGCGATTTTGATCACATATTTAGAAATTTCCACATTTTCAGCCTAACTTCACTTGTTTGAAAAATATTTCCTATTTCCTTAGTTTAATCTTAAATAAGCCCTACTAAAGTGAGTATAATAACTAAGAAATCTTAAACAGGCAATTATAATATAATATTATTGAATTTAACAATTGGCTATATATATTATTAGTATGAAATTAATTATAATAGTCATATAAAGAAATAAAGAATGTATGGTGCAATTATAATAGAATGCAACTCATGTGATTAGGATTATGGCTAAATAAGAATATCATGATATAGTTATTGTGAACCATATTGCTTAATGTTTGATACTTTTCATGAGATTTAGAATGAAACATGATATTATGAATGTTGATGAAATGTTATGATGTTTCCATTAAGAGAATTAATATAATTAAATACTTAAAAGCTCTTATGAGACTTGAAATGTGAATGATGGGTTGTGATGGGGAATAATGAATCGAATCCTAAATCTGTGCATTCTAATATGATAAGTGTGATAAGGTTGGCTTGAAGGGATAAGGTTGGGATTGTGTGGGATAAAGTTGGACAGAAGTAACAAGGAGATGTATTACTTTTATGCATTTTGCTTTTACCTATTTGTCATTTTGTGGAATGTTGAAATGTGATATGATGATATTGGATAACGTAACGAAAAAAGAATGGTGGCTTAAAGCCTTGAAAACTTTGATTTAGAATAACATACTATGTACAATGAGATACGAAGCTACTTGGAGGTGAGTTTTTGAAATTTAATGGTATGAGTATGAGAAATAATTACTTGGATATGCAGTTGATGTGTGTAAGAGTGTGTGTATGTATGTGTATGTTTGTGTGGTCTTAGTTAGATGAATTCATAGGTTTGGTATGAATTATCTCACTGAGCCCCGACTCACTTTTCTGTGGATTTTTTTTTAGAATCTCAAGGTATTGCAATCAATCCTCTTACAGAAAAGTAAGCATAAATAGTGATAGAATGGAAATCACTTCTGACACCTTGTCCACCACTATTATGAGTCCGTTAGGAGTTTATGAAATTAAAGTCCATTACATTGTTATTTTGAATTTAGTAGGGTCTAAGGTACTCTAAGAGGTGGAGATCATTCCTATGAAGCCGCCCAATGTCCTTCTCTTGATGGCCCTAGGATGGTTTGACCCGTAGTGGTCTACCATCAAACCTTATATTTTATTGACTTTTTGAAAAACTTGTAAATAGAAGGGGTTGTAGGGCTTAGTTATATTAACCTATGCTTTTGAAATTTTAATAAGATATAGGTTGATCTAACTTTTTTAATTGCCTTGTTTTGGAAGGACATAAAGTAGTTTTAGGAAGATATCCAAATTTTAGGGAGGTTGGAAGGTTGCTTTCTTTTTTTGAAAACTACAAGCAAACTGTAGAACCATGTGTCAATTTAGCATGTGCCTATTGGGCAATGCCAGTATAAATTATGAAATGTATTTATTCTCTATGTGCTTGTTCTTCCCCTATATTTTATTATCTTTGGGTCAACCAATAAGATTCAAATGAATATATTTAGGAAAAATTAGGATGACTATAAATAGGATTAAGTGATAAAAGGCTAGTGATTATCAACAAAAGTGTTGTTATTCACATTGGTTATGACCAGGGTTTTGGGTCATGATAGGGAGTTACCTGTATGTTCTCTTTCATACTTATTAGAATAAAAACCATGATTATGCTAAGAATTTTCATGGTCATCATGGTGATAGTGATATTGGTTCTCATTGTAATAGTGATCATAGTGCTCATCATAGTGACAATTATCATGTTTCCTGTGAAATACTTATGGCATTTGTTCAAGCTTTATACATAATTGGTGGTTTTCACCATATAAGTTTTCGATATTGTGATCATGGTGATGATGACAATGTTTATGATGATGATGGTGAATAGAATACTAGTATATGAAAGTTCAATTGTTATTACCAATTCTAGATCTTGGCAGGGAATGCCACTTATTGTCTTGTCGTATTTTGCTGTTTTCTTGCTCATAAAGAATTGAAGAAAATAAAAGAAGATATTATGAATATGAAATTCTTGTGATCACAAATGTATCCAAGAAAATAAAAATATAGTCTCAATGGGTGAACACTGCAAGCTTAATGACAAACTAATTCAATCGAAATTCAAAACCAAGAAGATTCAGAACAATAATATCATAATTCTTTCTATGCTTTTTGTTGGCTTTAAAATAATAGAAATCATTGCACATCCAAGATGAAATAAGAATCAACAATAATATTTCGTTCAAAATCTACTTAAAACAATCAAAATAATAGATAATGGTAATTTTGACTCGATATGATATTTCCAAAGATAATTTCCCAAGCAACTCATGGATGGAATTTGTTTTTCATATGTGCTAATATCATATTAAATATGCAAAAGAAAAGTAAAGATCATTAAAATTAAATCGAATCATGAATCATCAATATTTAAAATAGAGTTATCAATCATAAAAAAAATTATGATCATAGAATGTTAATTAGTGAAAATATACAAATGAACAAAAATAAGAGCAAGGTAAACTTATTTAATGATAAAAGGAAGCAAAATCAAGATTCAATCAACAAAGAGCATTAGAGATGATAATTTGAAAGGGTTGAAACAAGTTTATTAAGATTTAAATGGAAACAAAATGTATATTCATAGGTATACAAACTATAGATAGCAACAATTAATGAACACTCCTTGGTGGGTGGACAAGATGGCCAAAAGTCACCTACATAAAAGTTTGAGTGGTGCAAATCATTAAATCCCCTCCGATGTTAAAGTTAAAGAGAATTTAACTAAGAGAATGAAGTATTCCATCATCATGAATTAAACTTATACTTTTTTATTTGCAAATAATCAGAGGGATAAAAAAAATCTTTTGCTCAATTGAAACCCTTAACTAATATTGAACTTGGATCATCTGCTGCATCATTGACTCCATGTTCATCAATTGATTCTCAAGGCTTTGTATGTTTAAAAAAATATTGGATAAATGAAAATAGTTAATTCATCATATTTTTTTGAATCATGTTACCATGTATGATATTTGTATATATAAATTTAATTATTAATAACAAAATCCTACTTGACATTACGTGAGAATCCATGATAACAAAGTACTCATTTAGCATATTCACTCCTTATAATCCTAGCAAAGAAAAGGGAGTGAAAACTATATCGAAAGTCTTAATAGGGCAACTATAACTCTATTAGAGTACAAGTAAGGACTTACTTTGTTGTAACCTTACGGGGCCAATTGACTTGTAATCATAAGCCCAGTAACAAGGCTCATACCACTAAAGTCCATCAATGGTCTAGGTGTCATTACAAGTCTAATAATTTGATCACATAATTAATTAATCTATAATAATTAGTTATTGTTACATTCATTCAATCTAATAACATATGATTTAATTAAACTATGGTAGTTCATATAGAAAAATATCAACAATCTCCCATTTGGATAACATAGTTTAATAAACGAAAACTTGGATTATAATATGTGCCCACAATAATGAATGTCAATAATAAGAACAATGACACCATTACAACCATAGGTAAAGCATAAGTACCCAATAATGCAAATCATCATATTTGTTAAGGATGCTAATGTCAGACATATCTTAAATACTTATGTTCCAATGATCAAAGCATAATATGGAATGTGTGAGAAACCATACATACATATCAAAATGTGATCATATGTACATCTTTACATAATAGTTCATGTATCCACCCAAGGTGCCTAAAATGAGAATAAATCTCAACATAATAATGAGACAAAGTCAATATTTCTCCATCGATATGTGATAAAACAAATGTACACAATCACTAACATCATATATACATATATATATATATGAAACATATGGCAATATCATTAACATTTTACTAATATTGAGATAACAATGTTTCAATTAGAAATATGAAACTCCCATTAACCCTAAACACCAAAAGGCTTAGGCAAACTTATTCTAGTCACTTGTTCGCAAACAATTTTTACACCTAAGCCCTTGGTGAGTGGATCCACAAGCATACGATCTATCGCAACATATATAATACTTATCTATCTTTTCTCTTTAACAAATTGATACTTAATATCAAAATATTTATACTGACAGTACTTGCATTATTATTTTAAGAGAAGTTCACTATGATGACACTGTCACAATATATGGATAAGGTCCTAAATATGCTCTCTACAACTTTGAATCTGGATATTATATTCCTTAATCAAATAGCCTCATAAGTGGCTTCACAACATGTGACACATTCTACCTCCATATTAAAGGTTATTGTAATTAACTGCTTGATATTCTAGATATCAACATCATATCATCTAAATAATTCAAAAAATTAAAGTCAAAGTAATCTACAACAATCAGATTACCAGATCTGCAATAAGTCAGTATAAAGATTCTTTGTACCTTATAGGTACCCCGTAACTTTCTTCACAATAGTCCAATATTTTTGACCAAGATTACTCAAGTATCTCCTAATTACACTAAGCTAATAATGATATCAAGATGTGTACATACTTAAGCATAAAACATGTTACTAAAATGGAAGCATATAGGACCTACCTTAATCTTTACATTATTTTAAGGATATTGGGTTTTAGAAAGAACTTCAACTTTCTAGAAGGGTGCAATACTTGGAGAGCACATAAAATACATTGAACCTTTTGAGCACCTTTTCAACATACAATCTATTAGATAAGCCAAGAAAACCCTAAGATCTGTCATGATAGATTATAAAATACATAGATAGTATATGCTTTATCTCAATTATAGAGTCCATAATGTTGTTTTTAAGGAGAATATCATCAACATAAGACTAGAATCACAAATATGCTTGTATCTAACTTTAAAATAGGCACACAATTTACACCATTCTTCTTGAACCCAAAAGAAACAATAATCTCAATAATCTTATGATATCATTGTCTAGACATTTTATTCAATTTATATATATGAATCTTTTAAATTTACACATTGAGTGTTCTTTACTCTTCTCTTGAAAATCATTTGGTTGGTTCACACAAATAGTTTTTGGCTAATCACCATTTAAGAAGGCTATCATGCATCTGGTGAAGCTCCAGGTCAAAATGAGCCACTAGTGCCATAATAACTCAAAACGAGTCTTCAATTAAAATAGATAAGAAAATATTCTACAATCAAAGCTTTCTCTCTAAATGTGGCCCTTTGCCACCAATATGACCTTATACCTCTTAATCACCTTTTGAGTTTCCTTTAGTCTTAAAGACCCTTTTGCATCCAATAGATCTACAACTAATAGGTAACCCTATATGATCTCACACATTATTATAGATCATCAAAGTAACCCAACATTTATAGCCTTCATCCATTCTAAAGAATTAGTGCTTGAAATGGCATTTTGAAAACTAGTGAGATCAACTCCATCACTGACGTCAAATTTATCCTGCTACCACATAGCCATTAGTAGTTCCTAGTCTGCGACTTATCAGGATTTCCTTAAAAGTATTTCATTTACGAGACTTGATTTTTTTCTTCTACCAGAGGAGCATTAAATTCTACAAATTCCACTAATAATTTTATCATATGTTGTACTAGATCAATTTGGTTTGTTTCAACCAGTGATAGTTATAGTGGAATAGCAACTTGTACCTTTACATGGTCTTTCACTCCCATTATCTAACCAATAAACAAAACAAGATCCTTTAATAACCCTGGTGGTGTTGATCAGACAATGAAATCTGCTACTTTGTAGCTATTACAATGTCCAACAAAGTGACCATCAATAGTATTCAAATCAAGTTACGTAACATATAGATCATATGTCTTTACTTTATCCTTACAACCCTAAACATGGAAATGCCTAAGACTAGACTTTTTCTATATAGTAAATCTAACTGGCTTTTAAATACAAACTCACTAGAGATTTGATTTAGAATATACACCGCGATTTTTAAAGAATTGCCCTATGCGAAGTCCATTAAAATTTAATGCACCAATATGCATCTAATCATATCCAAAAGCGCGTAATTCAACCTTCTTATGGTCCAATCTTGTTCAAGTGTTCCAAGCATAAGTTGTTAGCCTAAAAAATTCACAATCTAGGAGATATCTTACTAAAGAATCAGAATTTTCATAAGTTTATCATATCTCTATAACACTCACCACCCTTATCAGAATTGACATACTTGATTTTCTTATCATTGTTTACTTCAATCTCAACTTTAAAATGCCCCAAAAGAATTTAAGGATTCCAACTTTTCAATGCATATTTTCACCTAACAAAAATTGATCAATTACCAATGAAGAAGAAATATTAGTATCAACCTATAGTGCTTGACGTAATCAGTCAACTTACATTATTGTGAATTAACTCTAGTACGTTCAACCTTCTAGTCTACTAACTAGAGTTGTCAAAATGGGTTAGGCCCATCAGGTTAGCCTACCCTGCCATGCAAATAGGTTAGGTTTGGTTAAGATTTTCTCAGCCCGCCCCACCCCGTTTGGTGGCGGGTTGAGGCAAGTCGGGGTAGGCTAGTATATTTTGACAATTTTACCTAGGATAGAGTCGTCAAAATGGGTTGGGCCCGTCGATTTAGCCCGCCCTGCCATGGAAATGGGTTGGGTTGGGTTGGAATTTTCTCAGCCCGTCTCGCCCCATTTGGTTGTAGGTTGAGGCGAGTCGAGGTTGGCCAACCCATTTTGACAGCTCTACTACTAACTTTAGTAGGGAGTATCTCCCTTGATGTAATCAATACACACATAAGAGAAAAAAAGATAAGTCTAAGCCATGAGGAATCTCTTCTTCATCAATCACTCCATCCTTTAATGGAGATATCACTTAGACACCTATTCCACAGTATTAAAGATCCCACATTAATTGTAACCCTTTTGTATCCAATCATAGTATTTAACTGAATAACTCTCTAATTTTCAAACAACTACTCTTATATATTTATCTTGCACTTTTCCACTATTTACAATCTGACTATCGACTTTTATCACTTGACTTTCTCTTGTTTCTTAACGCTTATAATAAATTTGTAATGCAAACGATTGCACTTCTATCTAACCACTAAGTGTTTGATGAAACATTTCACTAGAGCCAGCTGAACATCTTTATTTCGTAATACACACCCAAATAAGCTTTCTTACTTCTCAAAATTAGGTTCCTTTGGTGTGATTTATTTCTACACTTACCACCTGATTTGTATGACACAAAGTGAGAACAGAGATTCGTCAATTCTTCACGTCATCTTTCGCTTGACTAACTATAGAGGTTATTTTATTGAAAGTCTATTCACCCTCTAGGGTGTGATATAATGTCTTAAGAACATCCATTTGAATCAGAAGAGACTCTAAAACATGCTAAATGAAATTACTATTTTCTAAGTCCATTACCATGTCCTTGAGCGATTATAATAGTATACCGTTTCCACGATATGTTCATCAATTCCACTAACACCATCCTAAATAGTTTTATCCAGCCATAAAAGGTAATATCCTTTTTAACCTTATCAAATTTTACAAACTTATCAGCTATAAAATCCATAATCACTTTGGCATTTGAAAAGTCAACAATGTCTTTTATGATAGTCTTATCCTTAGTATACATCATAACCATCAAGTACACTCTATCAAAGTGTGTCCACTTTCCATAAAGAACCCTTGTGTAATAGTAGAGTCATCATCCATCTTTAACTCTCCCTCTCTGCATGCCAAATATCAAATTTGGTGATTGCCAGATAAGATATCAGTAATTTAACCTATATATCTTCCACTCAGCCCAATCCTCATAATTGGTCCTATTTACTATTTTTACAGTAATCAATTGTATAAGTAACAAAAGATTAAGGAAATAACAATTTATGAAATTTATCATAAATTTTTAAAATTGCATGTTCAACATAGTTATACTATACTATTTTTGCAATAACTATGTAATTTCAAGCAATATTACATTATAAAACCTAACATCGATAGGACATATACAGCTTCATAATATAACACAAAGATTGAATAAAGGTATTTAAAATTTTAAGAACATAATAGGCAATTTCAATACTCATATTATCACCAACAAATTATGTTAATAATATTACACTGATATGACATATATATTACTAACATAACACTCTCTTAGATACAATTTCAACACTCATATTATTATTAACAAACTATGTTAATAATATTACATCAATATGGAATCTATATTAATAATATAGCACTCTCTTAAATACAATTCCACAATTTAATTTTGAAAAAATTTTATGCAACTAGTCCTATGATATATGAGTGCATAGTTGCACAAAATTTCATGGCATAATATGAATAAAATTGATTCTTGCATAATTTTACAAATTACACAATAATCTAGAAAATATTCAAATATGAAAAAAAAAATTAATCCAAAAAAATTATATACAGTAATATAATATGTAAGAAACGTATTTTAAATTTTTCATGTTCAAAAAATATGAAATTAATTCTCAAATAAATAGGACAATAATTATATAAAATATTTTTATTTCCAAACAATTCTAGAAAAATTACAAGTAGTGGCCCAATGTGTAACAAACACATAATAAAATTTTCAAACCTAAATAATATTAAATAATTACTTAAATAAATTGGACAAAAAATAAATAAAATATTTTTATTTTTAAAAAAATCTAAAAAAAATTACCATAAATATAGCTCATGGTAGTATAATTTTTATTGCCATCTTTGACCTCTATGGTGGTGTGTAGCCTCACACACCAATGATATGAGTAACCAACTATATAATTAGGCATGACCTGGTTTGTAAACTCCTTCAATTCAATCATTTTTTTGTACAAAATTCTTATATAGATTTCTTTACCCATATCATTTTCCACTAAAACTCTACATTAATTTCAAAAAATTGGCACTTGTTTGTGCAATTGGAAAAACTAAAACTAATTCAAATTTCTGGAAAAAATTTCTTTCAAAAATTTAAAAATTGATGCTATAATAGTTTGAACTTTTCAAAATTGATTGACAGTTTTTGTCTACCTCATTATTCTATCAATTAAAACTCAATCAATATGAACAAATACCTTATAATTGAACAAAATTTTGAAAAAGAAATTTCCTACCCAAATAAATATATAAAATTTCAAAAATTTATCTCTTTAACAATTTTTATTCAAACTGATTTGTGTCTTTCGCATGTTATAGACTCTTGAGATATAATTACAAATTAATTTGAAAAAAATTCTTTAAATCTCTTAAATTTATGAATTGAATTTTCCAGAAAAAAAAATCAAGTTACATTAATTTATTGTTTCACCTTAAGAAGGTTTACTAGAAAAATTATAACCAATTTAGAAATACATTAAGCTAAAATCTAAATAAATCCCATATTCTCACATCCATAATAATTTTACATCACAAATTATAGATTACATAAAATTAAAAAAAAAAATTCACAAATTTTAGCTTTTGCAACATGAAAGGAAAATTTTGATTCTGATACAAATTGTCGAAAAGAAATTGGATAAATTAAAATAATCAATTCATCAAATTTATTAAATCATGTTATAATGTATCAGATTTGTACATATAAATTTAAGTAATAATAATAAAATTGTACCTGACATTACTTAAAATTCCATGATAGCAATGCTCATTTAGCAGATTCACTTTTTATAATCTTAGCAGAGAAAAAGGAGAGAAAACTATATCTAAAGTTTCAATTGGGCAATTATAGATTTATTAAGATATAAGTAGAGACTTATCTTACTGTAATTCTACTGAATCAATTGACCCATCATCATTGATCCTATAACAATTGTCATAAAACGAAAGTCCATCAGTAGCCTAGGTGTCATTATATGTCCACTAATTTGATCACATAATTAATTGACCTATAATAACTAATTGTTGCGACATTTATTTAAGTTAATAAGATATGATTTAATTAAATTATGATATTGAAAAGTGCAAACTTGATAGGGTGAAAGTGTTTTTTGGCAAATAAAAAAACCTAAAACTCTAGCCGCCTAAAGGAAGTCTTATGCTTTGTTTAGAATCAATTTTTGTAAGAATTAATTTTATTTTATTTTAATAAAATTTATTTTATTTCATTTACAAATAATTCTATTGTTTGAAAATTATATAAAAAATAATTATTTCAATTCATTTGTAAATGAATTCTTTTGCTTAAGATATATTGAAAAGTGTATGAAATTCAATTAAAAATAGATTTTGATGATATTATGATAAATAAAATGATAAAATCAAGGTGAAGTATATGACATAACATATGCTTTAGATAAAATGAAATAAATTTTAATAAAATCCTTGATAAATTTGATTAATTTTATAATGACATAAATATAATTAAAATAAGAATTATAAATAAAATAAATTGAAATAAAATATCTTTTAATTTAAATTTAATCATAATTTAAAAAATATATTTAAAAATAAAATAAAATTTTATCTTGAACCATTACAATCAAGAGGTTAGAGACGTGATTTGGAACGATTGGTTGTGAGGACACCACTTAGCGAGTCTAGAATGGAGGGTGAAACCTAGTCCCTGTCGTCCTCGAATCCCTCACATAAGATCATGTACACGAAAGCACGTACCTATCTAACACCCGCAAATTCATGCTTTCTCATGTCACATCCCAATTGCTCTTTTTGCATATGGCTTACCTTTCCCTACCTGTAACCCTCGTTTCTTTCCTCAAACCCAAAAAAGCAGTGTTTCAGTACCCTACCTCTCTCTCTCTCTTTTTTAAACTAAAAATTAAAAAAATAAAATAAAATAATTTAAAAAAATATAAGAAAAGAGAAATTCTTTAATAACAACTTTAATTCAATCCATAAAAAAATTCTATCTATCTCACAAGCTTATTATCTTATTTTTCTTCTTCACTTTTTATTACATTATAAAACCTGAAATAAACTATATTTATAGATAAAACTAAATTAATAAGATAAAAAGAAAAATCTTCAACTTTATCCTAACATATCAATATTGTCTTCACTAAGTTTTATCTGTTATATTAAAAAAAAAATACTTAACATTTATCCCAACGGATCAATCTTATCTTCATTAAGTTTTATTTATTACATTCCCAAAATAAAGATTTCAGGCTAATATCAATCTCCATCCTTATCCTGTTATAGTTGAGACTTTAGTTTTCACAATTTATGACTTTGGCCATTATCATTTTTTTTTTCAAAATCTAATTTAGATTATTTTCAACAGCTTAAATTTGATTATGAAATAACATCAAATATTATTTTTAGTTTCTTAAATATATTCGTCTTCAGTGGTTTTGTCAGAATGTCTGCAACTTAGTCAACAAATTTACAAAATTCTAGTTCAATTTCACCATTTTTTTACTAACTCATAAATATAATGATACATGATGCCAATATGCTTGCTTCTTCCATGGAAAATTAGATATTTGGCCAATGCATGCATTAGCTAACTCATTACCACACATGATTTTTATAGGACCTGCCTGTTTACGTATTAATTCATTGAGTATCCTACGAAGCCAAACTACTTGACATGCTGGGGATATACTCTACTTCTGCTATGGAAAGCACAAGAACATGTTTTTTTTTTTTTATGATCATGAAAAAGATCCTTGTCCAAGAAGGAAAACATGCTTATAAGTGCTCTTCCGAGTTTCCACATCACCTACCCAATCACTATCTATGTATCCCACCAAACCAAAATTGCTAGAGGGAGTAAAAGATCCTATTATCATTGGTACCACTCATATACCGCAAAATTCATTTTGCTGCATGTGATTCGTGAGATTCTTCCATGAATCGACTAATAATCCCCACACCTTAGGCAATATCTAGTCTGATGCAAGTCAAATATCTCAGACTGCTAACTAGGCTTTTGAAATATGTGAGATTTATTAGTTTTTCACTTTCTTTTGTCTTCAACTCTAATCGTTCTACAACTGGTGTTAGGATAGGCTTGAGTAACTCCATTTTTAGATGTTTCATAATATTGTTAGCATATTTTTGTTAGGAAATAAAAATGCCATCATCAGTCTGCTGTGCTTTAATGCCTAAAAAATAAGACATCAATCCCATGTCTGTCATCTTAAATTGGCTAGTCATTGCCTCCCTAAATTCATCAAATATCTCTTTGTAATTTCTTGTAAATATCAAGTCATCAAAATAAATACAAACAATAATGAGATCACCATTAGGTTTTGACTTGATATATAAGATATGCTCATAAGGACATTTTTGGAAATCTTACTGCAACAAGTATGCATCAATTTGGCTATACCAAGCATGGGTGCTTGTTTCAATCTATACAATGCCTTCTTCAATTTGTAAACTTGTTTCTTATGTCCTTTTTTCATGTAACTAGGTGGTTGCTCAACATAGACCTCCTTATCAAGGAAGCCATTCAGAAATGTTGATTACATATCCATCTGATGAATTTTCCATCGATTTTGAGCTACAAATGCTACAATAATCCAAATAGAATCCATTTTGGCAACTGGTGCAAATGCTTCAAAGGAGTCAAAGCCAAGATTTTGTTTATAGCCTTTTATAACCAATCTTGCCTTTAAGCGATCCACTTGACCGTTGGGCTTGTACTTTGTCTTGTACACCCATTCAACTCTAATAGGCTTCTTCTCAGGTAGTAAAGTAACTAGCTCCCATGTGTCATTTTTCTCTATTAAATAAATCTCATCATGCATTGCTTGAATCCATCATTCATTAATTATGGCATCTTCACAAGGAATCGGGTCACAATATGCAAATAGGCAACAGTTCATAATAGTTTCATTAGTGGATATATCTTTATGATCATTATCCTATGTAATCACATAGTCTTGCAAACAAGCTAGCATTACTTGTGTTTGTTAAGGATGCTTTGATGTCTTCGGGACTGCTATTGGTAGAGAAAAGTTTCTAGGGAATGGATTGTTAGGTGTAGATCTTTCTATTTCCATTGACTTTAGTTCATCTTCTATAATAACACCTTGTTGTTATTCATCTCTTTGATTCCATGCCCATGCTTCATCTTCAGTGAGCTAGATATCTCTACTCACAATCATTTCTTTTGTTACAGGATTGTATTATTGTAACCTTTGGTCACTTCATTGTAGCCAATGAAAATGCACTTTTGGCTTTTGTCATCCTGTTTCTTTCTTCACTCATTCGGAATATATGGATATGCAAGACACCCAAATACATGCAAGACAGAAACTTCTAGCTTATTACCGCTCCAAGCTTCTCCTGGGGTTCTTTAAGAAAATATACCCAAGTCTTTCTAGTAAAATCATCTACAAAGATTAAAATATACTTTTTGTGTCCAAGTGATTCTACTTCAACTAGGCCATAAATGTCTATGCGCACTAACTCCAAAGGTTGTGTGGCCCTTCTAGCTTTTCCAACTGGAAAGGAGTCTCTATGTTTTTTTTTCGAGAATACACCCTATACACTATCGATCAGGAGTTTTAATTACCGATAAATATGTTACCATCCTTTTTTAAGCCAATAGTTTCAACTCATGGAAGTTCAGATGACAATACTAAAGATGCCATAACAATTATTCATCTTTCAAAATCGTTGAAAAATTCATCAATGTTTCTGTTTACAAGGTGAGAGGAAACATGTGATTCTTTGCCATCAGCACTATTGTAATCATTTTGACATTTTTTCCTTTGATTATGCAAACTCCATTCTGGATATCAATTCTGTGTCCTTTTCAGAAAGCTAGCCAATACTCAATAAGTTCCAATAAAAACTTAACCCAAAATAAATATCAACAATAGTAATATTTGTATTGTCTTTGGATTTAATGCTGATGTCACCTTTGCCTATAATAGGAATTTTGGATTTATTCTTGAAATTTACTTCTCCACATATAGATTTATCCAGATATGAAAAAAGCTCGTTTCTTCCACACATGTGATTATTGCACCTAGTATCAAGATACCATGTATCTGTATACTCCATAGTTGGCTCATTTGATTTGCATGTGAGCACTAAGTTCTCTTCCACATTTGCGGTATTTGCATACTCTGTAGAGTCATCCGACATCTTGGTATAGCACTTGTTTCGATATTGTCCATATTTTTTGCATCTAAAACATTGAACATTAGATTTGTTACTTGCTCCATGGTGACCTCATCAATTTTTTGAAAATTGCTATCACTTGATTTTTCTTTGTTGGTAGAATTAGAATATCCACCCCTTCCACGTTCTAGTCTTTATCCTTATCCACCATGACCTTGACCGCCTTGGTAGCTTTCGTGATTTTGGTGATTCATCATGCTTTGCAAAGCTTGCTTAGGACTTACACTACAAGAATTTTGCAAAATTCCAACGGAACAAATCAGTTGGAGTTCTAGATAAAATTTGTTGGAAACGGAAATTCCAACGGATTACGTCCGTTGGAAAAGCCCTCATTGGAATTGCCAATTCCAACGGATTTTTTCACTCTAACGGGGAATCCAACAGATGTATAACGTTGGAATACCAATTGGGAATTGGTCACAGAAGCTAATTACAACGGAAATTCCAACGGAAATATCCTGTTGGAATAATAATTCCAACAGAATTCACGATCGATATAATCCGTAGAAAATTGGATTCCAACAAATTTAATCCATTGAAATATTTCGTTGGAATTTCAATTTTTTTATTTTTTTTCATAGTTTAAAATTTTTTTTAATTAGTGAATATCTGTTGGAAGTTCCATTGAAAATCAAAAAAATTTTAATAATTTTTTTAATTTTATATACTACCCAATTTAATAAAACAGCATATGAAATTAAAAAAAAATAACTGTAAACAATAAATAGTATGCAATATAAAGAAATGTATATAATAAATAATATTAAAAATTTTAATTATAACAA
>JANHAO010000468.1:0-41423 GCA_026873985.1 Saraca asoca | reverse complement strand
TCCGTTGGAATTTCCGTTGGAATATTCCAACGGATTTTGGTCCGTTGGAATATTCCGTTGCAAAATCCTAATTTTCTTGTAGTGTTAGCTAGCCAATTAGAGATTGCTTCTGCAATTTCAAGAACCCACTAAAATAGTTTGAACATTTTCTGGAAGCACGTGTCACATGTCTATGGAGATATTATGGAGATATATTATTCTTCAAAATTCAGATAATTTATTTAAGGATTTTTATTTCACGCATTGTCTGTGTAGTTCTATGTACACCAACAATGCATGAAATTGCACCACGCGTTCATGTTTAATCATTTTTATGACATAATTTTTATACTATTTCTTTCATTAACTAATTTCACATGTTCATTTTTTTAAAATTTTTCTAATTCATTCTCTCTCCTCAACATGAATTTGTTTTTAATTTTATCCTTTTTAATATTTGAATTTTTTTTTCGTAAACTATAAATTATTTTTTTAACAAAATTTACTGCCTAAATAAACTATTCAAACGTTCAATTTTTTAAAAAAAATTACCACTGTGAATTTTTTTTTAACTTTATCCTTTTTAGTTTTCAAATTTTTAAAAGTTTGTTTTTTAATAAACTATACATTTTATTTTATTAATTTATTGCTTATAAAAAATGTCAACCGTCCCAATTGTTTTAAAAAAGGTCAACACGTTCATTTTTTTTAAACTTTATGCTTTTAGTTTTGAAAGCCTTTTTTTTATAAATGATAAGAAATCATTTTTTAAAGTTTATTGTTTATACAAAACTAGGTTGTACCCCGTATGATACACAGATTTAATTAATTTTATTTGATAAGAATTTATATTATAAATTATAATATATTCACTACATAAGCAAACTATCATTATTATTTTACCTATTAGATGATTATATAATTGATATAATTATATTCATACTGATTATGAGAGAATGTTATATTTCTTTTAATTTAATAAAATTATTACATTAATATTCTAAATTAACTAAAATTATCATTTGAATTTTTCATATTTTCAAAAATATTTTCTTAATGTATTAATACTCAAGTAAATTTATTTATAAATTATTTTATTTGAAAATTTAAATTAATTACTTTATACTAGAAGATTTAATTATCTAATTAATAAGAATTCATGCATTATCATAACTAATATATTATCTTAAAAAAATATACATTTTAGAAATATTTTTTATGAAGTTTCAAAACAAAAAAGGAAACTATGAAATATCAAATTTACTATTTCATATTTAAAGATAATGTGAAAATTTAAAGAGAGAATTTTTAGATAGACTTTATTTACTAAATCATAATTAGATATTACTAATCATGTATTGTTAAGTATTTTATTTCTATATAAATATAATTATTTATTTATATATAAATTATTTAATATACATAGAAATAATTCAAATTGAAATTTATTGATCAATTTAGATTGAAAATCGGATATAGATAATTTTATTAAATATTTTCTTTTGAAAAAAATAATTTTCATAAAGAATAAAGATATATAGTATTTATCAAAGTGGTTTACAACATAAAAATTAAAGGATATTATTAAAATTATTTAAATTTTGAATTATGTAACTCATTAAAATATTAAAATATTTTTAATATTAAATATTTAAATATAATACCATCAAATTCTAAATTAAAAATCATTTCAGTAATATTAAAATAGACACCAAAATTGCATTACTTAAATATATAAATAATTTAAATATTAAAAATTTAGAAATTAAAATATTATTTGATAATTCATTAAATTAAAAAATTGGATTAATAATTGAATAATTTAATAGTAGTAAAATCAGAAATTGGTTATAGATAATTCAAATAAATAAATTATTTTTAAAAAAGAAAAATACAAAAGTTCTTTTCAAGATTTAAATTGGAATAAAAAAAATAAAAAATAAAAAATTCTTAGCAAGTGGAAGACACTTGCTACGTAGTGACATTTGAGTGGGATGAGTGCTATACCTTTTATAATGTTAGGAAGATTAACATCCTTCTTGGATATTTGAAAGCTTGGTTTTTTAACAATGTCACACCCCAACTTCAAAGTGTGACGAACGTAGTAAATTGTCTAGGGACAACTTCCTGCAAGCCTCACACTTAATAATCAAACTTGTAAAACATCAACAGACTTTTTACAAAAATTTGACAGAATTTTTTTTATTTTTTGAATAACAAGCTCAAGGCCAGAGACAATAGCCACTCGCCTTTCTCAACATTTGTACATACAATACAAACCAAACAAATCTATACAATCTCAAGACAACACGATTGGACACAACCTTACTACACTTGAAAATAATGCATATATACTACCTATCAACCACCAAAAATATTCCTCTGAGGCTTATGTTTTCGATCTCCGGTGGGGATGGTATTCATAAGAATAAGCGATCCTGAAGCTTAAAACAATTTTTCAAGAAAATGTAATGAATTTCAAAGATATCCAATGAGTAAATCATTTACTCAAATTTATGACCATTTGACATAAATAAATTCATGAAAAGTAAGGTTTATCATGAAATTAGTGTAAATTCTCATACCAAAATTTTTCTTTCATAATCCACAATACAATATCATCTCCAAACGTCATAAATCATTTCAAAACATTTTATAGAAAACTACATATGTATGTATCAAAATTTTCACAAAACAATAAAATTTTCCTATTTACTTCTTATGATGATGAATTAGTAAGTTTAAGTAAGAAGGTAATAAAAAACTCAAAACCATAATCAATTCAAACACAAAAGGGAGGATTGAACCATGACATATAATTTCAATAGGCAAAATGACAATGAAACATAAACAAAATTTTGGCATCTAAGCTTCACAAAGACAAAGTATAGATGGCTAGTTATCGATCCTTAAAAATTATAAGGAAAAAATATATATTACTTGTTGAAGTTTGAGCAAATGATAAAAATGATACATGAACTTCAAAATCCTACATATTCCCCCCTAAATTTTTAAAAAAGTGAAACTATCCATGTTGCTATTAAAAATGATGGAGGTGATGCACATGAACCACTCATGACCTCTAAGCTGAACTTTAGCCTTCATTTCTTTTGCACTAAGTCATCATTCAATTCAACAAATAGGAAAAAAAAAACACAGACTTTATGTTATAATTCTTGAAGAAATTCAATAGGACTGATAATTTTGGTATTTGAAATTACTTCTAAAATTAGAGGCAAGATTTTTGGATTTTAGTAAAATGAGTTCACATCACCTTATTTATTTTATGAATTTTTTTTTTCGTAATGTAAATTGGTTTTGTAAATGATACAAGCCCTTCTAATTTTTGTTTGATGTATTTGTTGAACTTGCATTTTGCATTGTAAGTTAGATTTTAGGACTTGCAGCTGATATATGATTAGGGGTTTCTAAACTAAAGAATAGAAAGAGTATGTGAAGCCTATCTTTATCTCTCCATCTTTCATTAGAAGGCTCTCAAATTTGCAACTATACCTGCTAAAGTTCATCTCTTTCTCTATTACTCTTTTGTTTTATTGTAAAAGCTTTTTTTATTATAGAATGTAAATTGGGAATTGGGTATGGATGGAAGGCTTAGATGCTTAATCCATTGCCAAGAATTTCTAGAGAATTTTACCTTTGGAGGATTTCTCTATTACCCTTTTTCTTCTTAGATGCTTATTATTGAAATTTCTATCTTTTTGGATTTGGGTTTCTTAGGGATAGGACAAAGAGAATTGTTTTGCTTGGTAGAGTACTATATCCATGGTGATAATAGAAGATTTTTCTATGAAAGATTAAAATATTTTAAATTAATAGAGTAGTGTATTCATGGAGATTACATGGGATTTTTTATAAAAGATTAAAATGTTTGAAAGAAAAAGGGAAAATGGAAGAAACCAAAAACATAAGAATATAAAAAATATACAGAAAGAAATTTTACCCAAATTAAAAGTAGGAATTAGAAAGAAACTAAAGTTAAAACAAGAACAAGAAACAAAATAAGTGCTAAGAATTTTTAGCTAAGATGATAATATCTAAAATAAGGAAGGAAAGAAAGAAGAAAAAATGATTAAATTTAAGAAGTTAAGGTTGGTGTGAGATGAGAAACAATTTTCTTCCTCTATTTTGGTACTTTCTTTGGATTGTAATTCCACCTTCATGGTGTTTGTTGTACAAAAAAGTAGAAAGCATTAGAGGAAAACGACTTCCTTGTAATGAAGTAAAGCAAAACTAGTAGCTTTTGAGATTAACTTCCCTATTTTAGCACTTAAAAATCTATGGCCTTAAATGGAATGAAAAGGGGAGTTTGTACTTGGAGGAATTGGGTTTGGATGTGAAGCATAGGTGCTAATGCTTATTATTGAAATTTCTATTTTTTTGAAATTGGGTATGGATGGGTTAGTATAAAGAGAGTTACTATACTCATGGAGATAATAAGGGGCTAGTATCGAGAGAGTTACTATACTCACAAAGATAATAGATGTTTTTTTCTTATAAAAGACAAAATTATTTTAAATTAACATAGTGCTATATTTATGGAGATAATAAAGGATTTTTCTATAAAAGACTAAAATATTTTAAATTAATAGAGTATTATATCTATGGAGATAATATAGGATTTTCTATAGAAGGCTAAAATATTTTAATGAAAAGGGGGAAAATGAAAGAAACCAAAAACTTAGTAACATGAAAAAATGGTCATTGTTGTAAGGAAAGTAAGAGTGTGTAAGTTTTAATTCCTAGTTAAAAGCTATAGATATGGACTTTATAGTGGTGTTGATTGCAGGTTTATAAATTTTATTGAAAAATCAAATTAGAGATCAAATAAGATAAAGAACAAGAAAAAAAAAATCAAATTAGGATAACATTTAAATGTAAAAATTGATGAAATTAATGATGGCATGGATGTGTTAGTATGAAATTTAAATGTAACCATGCATGTGGAGCAAAGCATGAGAGCACTTTAGGAAGATAAAGAACAGGGTAGTAAACTATTCCCATTATTCAAAATTAGTTTTGATTTTTGAAATGTTACGGGCCTAGATATGGGGAAACATTTTGATCAACATCACCTTATTTACATTTAGAAAAGTTAATCTTCTTATAATTTTTTGCAACTCATGCATATGTTTTGAAACACATTCCAACCGATCTTTGTTGTGTGCAAAAGAAAATTTGACATGCATGTGGGTATCCACCGTTGTGATGATAATTAGATATTAATTATTTTTGGTTGGTTTTTTTTTTGGAACATAATTATTTCTTGTAAACAAATGATTTTTTCTTTGAAAAAGTTTTCTTGCTACAATCATGCATTGAGGATTTAAATGAATACTACATTACATGGATTTTTTATTTTTATTTTTATTTTTATTTTTTATGACATAATCATCCACAGAGGAAAATGATATTTTTCTTTTAAATAAATATTCTACAAAATTCTTTTGTGATAAGCTATGGCAGTTTGTTTAACAATATTGTTCGTTAAGATTTTTTTTACTTTGGCAATGTGTATGTTATTATAGTTAGCGTGCTTGACCTCTTCTTCATATTTTAGGAGTTAAAGAAATTAAATTGCCAAAAAGAATAATAATGGAAAGTTATAGAACAAAGTACCGGTGAAAACAAAGTTATTTAGAGTGAATGCCACTATGCCCTTATTATCAAAGACAAAGGGACCATATAGAAAAAATGAGGTTAAGGAGAAAGACCAATAACGGGGGTAACATAAATATCATGTGTAATTATTTTAATATTAATTAAGGCATAAAAGCATTAGTGACAAATTTACTTTAAATCATTGAATCGAATGGCTGTCAATGGTTAAGATTTAATGTAAGTTTAAAGTGGTGTCAACTGATTGCTATCCATCCTCTTTCTCTTGGAAATATCTAATTTACTTTTTTTTCCTTAATTTTTAGGTGTGAATTATATTAACTTTGGCTAGTTGGTTGATCTTATTGTATTTTAGATTTGTCTATTACTAATCTTTATTTAAAAGTTTTACTCAATATTAAATGTTTTATGACTTGTGATAATTAGATATATGCATGGCCATTTTTTTAATTTAATGCATTTTATTCTATTTCTTCTTTTTAATTTAAAATTCATTCATGTATTAAATTTTTTGGACTTTGAAAATTTGTTTGTCTTAAACTAGCTTGATGCATGCTTTCAAAATTTTAAATTAATCATTTAAGTAAATTTTTCTTTTTATATTTGCTTATATATTTTCTATTTGACATCTTAATTTAGAAAGGCAATTTAGAGGTTTAATTTTGTCATGCTCATATTTCTAGGCATATGATTGGTATAGAAAGTCACCTAAGAGTAACTGTCTACAATCTTGAACCACATAGTAAGATTTTTTATGCTACACATTTTTCTATATGGAAAGTAATTTGATAACTATAAACTATTAAAGACAAGATGGATAAGTGTGAAAAACCTTGACACATTTATTGAAATGCTTATTCATGTTTCTAATAAAAATTAGATAGAGTCTCCTCTGCTTTCTAGACCCTAGGTCATAGGCCAATACAATAACTAAGGGTTACATGCCTTACTTAAGACCTTTATAAACAACTAAATGCATCATAATGCCTAGACACATTAATATACACAATCCACTAGCAAACAACCATATAAGGATATGGGAAGACTTAACCTAGCCAATTGCCAAAATATTTCCAATAAAATGCCTCCATGTTCCACAAAGGTGACCTACCTAGTCAAGGAGCAGTCTTAGGTCCAGGTGGATGAGAAAGGATAACAAGGGTAGCCTTAGACTTTGAAAAATAATTCAAAAAAAAAAATGCAAAGTGAGTTTTTTAGAAACCTAGTGAGTAAATAATTCACTAGGAATAGATTGTTATTCACAATTATATTCAAATGAAATCCAGTATAAACATATATACGTATTCATTTATGAAACATTTTGCAAATTGAATATTTTAGTCTTATACCATTAAACTCAAAATCCATAACTCATCAAATATAAGGATACCATTTAAACAATTGAAGAAGTCAAATTCAATAGACATGACAAACACCAAATTTAAATTTGATATGGGAGTTGAAACTAGAAAAGAATATGCTTCCACACTTTAAGGTTCTTCCCAAACATATAAGATAAGAAACGTGACATGTGATTCCAAATATACTCATCAAGATGAAATATAGATAAAATATTTCACACTTCTTAAATATACAAGTATCATAAAAATACAAGATCTCAATATGTAGTTAGGATCCAATGGCAAGTTCCTATAGATAACTTTGCCTAATAGTATTCAATTGTCATCATTCACCTCATCCCTCTAATAGTTATTATCCCTTTATCCCTCCACTACTTTCATTTCTCAGTTCAATTCTATTCAAAAGTGCACTTGGAGGTTTTGTAAAGGAATTCTCCAAGGATCCAAATTTTGATTTTTACAATAAAACTTGATACTTTACTATTTGATAAAATAATATTCATTGATAAAATGGAAACTAATCACTTTTGATCAATTCATATATTTAATCATTTGAATATTTAATCATCAATTTCACATAGCATATTATCAAAAGCTTTAATGACCTACTATTTCAAAATTGCAAAATTTCCAACATCATACACATGAAATAATTCTATGAAATATATAATGTACATACTATTTGCTATAACATATCATTTTACTTTCAAATATAATTAACTAGTGAAATTTCAAGTTAATTTCAAATCATAGTGTATTATAATCTCCAAGTTCAAAATAGTAAATAAAATAGATTTTTGTATACTAACTAGCAAAAGAGGAGTAAATTATTCACTTACCTTTAAAAGTAGCAAGATAACCTCAAATTATATCTTGAATCCTAACTTTCCAATATAGCCTATCCAACAAGTTCATCAAAAACCTAACTAGGGATGCATAATGGGCTAGAGGCCCGCGGGCCTGGCGGGCTAGCCCTCATTTTTTTGCGGGCTGGACCAGTAGAAAGATGGCCCGTTTAAATGCGGCCCTAAATGGGCCAAGCCCGTTTAGGCCCGTGCGGAGCGGGCCGATCCGTTTAAAAATATAAAAAATATTTAAATAAATAAATTAATTAAAATATGGGTTTAAATGCAGGCCAAATGCGGGCCTATGCGGGCAAGTTCATTTTGCCAAAAAATTCAAAAAAGTAAGTCAAAATACGGGCCAAAATGCGGGCATAGCCCATTGTGTCAAAAAATAAAAAAAATAAGAAAATGCGGGCTAGTCCGCGGGCCATGCGGTGCGGTGCAGACCACTATTTTTTTGGTCCGTTTAAATGCGGGCCTAAACGGGCTTGGCCCGTTTAGGCCCGCATCTGCACGGGCCGGCCCGTTTAACACCCCTAAACCTAATAACCATTGATCACCAATCATTTCGTAAGATTAATTCTAATTTCAATGAAAACCTTTTAATCACTTAAATTTCATTCTAAGGAAAGAGAAAAGCAAGTTGAGAAAGAGTAAAAAAAAATATGCTCACTGCTCAACTGTTGTGTGATTCACTAGGAAAGAAGGAAGGTTGGCATGGAGAGGTTGCTTTCCAATTAGTAGTTCTAATGGTAGAAGGTGGAAGTTTGATGACAACAATTGAGCCTGGATGAAGCTAGAATGATGATAGCAAGGTGGATAAATGCTGCTTTGTTTCTTAGCCTTTGCCCAAGTCAAGCTAAATGGTGGATGGCATGCTCACTGGGTATTGAATACATAGGCCACTAGCAAGCAATTAGAGAGCAAACAAAGAAGGATCAGTGCCAACATGGTGGCTGGTTGTCAGAGCCTTATCCGAATAAGGTGCTCTGCTCCTCAACTTCACATAGTGGTTATGTTCTTCCCGAGCCAGTGGAGCAACAAGTGGTTGAGCAGGACGATCGTTGTTAGTTGTTTAATGACAACCTAATGCTGATAAGTTGGAGTGACATTTTTTAGTGAAAGGAGCAAAGGACTTCAGTAGTGTGTTGGTGAGCAAAAGAAGGATGACAAGTAGAAAGGTGAAGGCGATGGTGGCTAATTTTTTTTTCTTTTTGTGATTGATGGTGGTAAATCAATAAGGAGGAGCAACTAGGATTAGGTGAGAAGAGATCAGGAAATGGATTGAAGAAGATGATGAAGAATGGTGGTCTGACGGTTCCCAAAACAAGAAAGAAGAAAAGTGAAAAAAATATAAGGAAAAGAAAAAAGAAAGAAAAAAATGTGGTGTAAAATTTTTTGATACAATACAAACAATTTTGGTCCATAAAAAGTGATTTTAAAACACTTTTAACTTACACACTTTATTTACAGTATTACGCATAGGTTAAAAATAAAACTAAATTATAATTTATGTCCACTTGATACTCATCACAAATAAAACAAAATTTATTAAATATACTTTTTAGATCTTTAAACCATGACTAAATAAAGTTTGACCATCCTTAATAACTTAAAAATATAAATTTTATCATAAGTTAAACTACTCAATCATTTAGTAATAAAATAAGTAACACCTCAGCAATTAGTGCCCCAAAAAATACTTACTAATTTAATTTATCTTCCATAGTGGTTGTTTTTAAACAAACATAATATAACAAGTGTCACAAATTTTAGAGAAATTATATAAATGGATAAGAGATCGATTATGTATGATAAAGGAAAGGTTCAATATGATAGACGTACTCCTAAATATGAGAAGCACTTGAATGAAATTTTAGATATTGCATTTTCACAACCTAATGTGGTGGATAAAATAAATTGTCCATGTCCTAAGTGAAACAATGGCTATCATAGGACTTGAGAAGAAGTGAAATTACATCTATTCAAGTAGGGGATGGAAAAATCATACAAAAGATGGATATATCATGGAGAAAGCTTACATGTTCCATCCATTAAAGAACTTGAAATAAATGGTGATAATACCCATGATGGAAGTGACAAGACTGCTACTTCTGAAATGCCATATGATATGTACAAAGGTAAGAACCTTGGAGCAACAACTGAAGTTATTAGAAGAAACTCAGATGATGAAATTCCTAAAAAACCCAATGAAAAAGCTTTAAAATTTTAGTTACTAAAACACGTTGAAGAAAAGTTATACCCAAATTATGAAGATTTTCCAAGTTGTCATTCATTGTACAATTACTTCAACAAAAATGCTTGTATTGATGGAACAATAAATCTGTTGATGCATTACTAGCCTTGTTGAATAAATTTCTTCCAATTGGCAATACCTGCCTACATCCATATATGATGTGCCAAAGATAATATGAGATTTTGGACTATACTATAAGAAGATCAATGCTTGTTGGAAGGATTGCATCTTATTCCATAAATAATACATAGACTTAAATAAGAGAAAAGAGTCTAGATGGCTTAGGGGTCTTAAGTGTAGCAATGGTGAGCCTCCTCCTAAAAGTTCCAAAAGTGGCAAGAAAATTTTAGTAAAGATTGTATGTTACTTTTCTTTAAAATCATGTTTACAAAGGTTGTTTATGTCAAAGCTAATAGCATTGGATATGAGATGGCATAAAGATAAACGAATAGATCATGGCATTTTAAAACATTTGACTAGTTCTTTGGCATGGAAAAGTTTAGATAACAACACCCAAAATTTGCTCTTGACCCCAAAGAATGTTAGACTTGGACTTGCCAACATTTCAATCTTTTTGGTACCATGAGTATTTCACATGGCACTTAGCCAATGGTACTTATCCTATATAATTTACAGCCATGGTAATGTTTGAAGCATCCTTATTGGATGTTATCTTTAATTATTGAAGGTCCCAAGTCACTTGGAAATGATATTAATGTTTTCTTACAACCATTGATTGATGAATTGAAAAAACTGTGGGATATTGGTGCACATACATTTGATACCTATAAAAAAAACAAAATTTTCAACTTGATGTTGTTATTTTATAGCCTATAAATGGTTTTCCTACTTTTGTTATTTTGTCTGGAAAGAGCACAAAAGGATCATTAGCTTGTCTTATTTGTAATAAGGAAATCATCATTTCCTTGAAGTAGTTCATGAATGGAGGAAAAATGAAAGTTCCTTTCATAACATAATAGAGACTTGCAATGCACCTAAATTGATTTGTAAGGTTGATATTATGGAACAATACTAGACTTTTGAACAAGTAAAGTTTGAGAAGATGAAAAAAAAGAGCAAGCAAGATGATGGCTTAGCATATAATTAGAAGAAGAAAAGTGTTTTCTTTGAACTACCTTTTTGGAAAAACTTATTATTGGCTGATAGAGTTCTAGTATCTCAACTTTTTTATCCTTGATTGTCATTGATTTTCTTTGAAATATGGTAAATCCCTTGCCACTTTATCGTGATATCTTGGGTTGGTCAAACTATCCTCTGTTGTCTTTTTTCATTTCATTAGAGTAATTTTGCTTATACTTGGATACATGTAAATTACATTTTTCTTTTGATATTTCAAAGGGAACTTTTCATAAAAATGTGTGATCAATTTCTTATCAAATAATGGTTGAAAGAGCTAAGCACAAGCATCATATTAAAAGGATAACAAGAATAAAATTGCTACAAGAATCTAAAAAAATGGAACATCATTTGGACAATGAAGAAGATATACAATGGGATTCACAAAAATTGATTGAACAAAAAACTTCTGGTTATTCTAGTGACAAGCCTTAGAAAAACTATTGTTGATTGTCTATATGCATTTCAACACCTATTGATTAAATGCCTTATTATCTATTGTGTTATGAACTTCCTAAATCAAATGAAAACTGAACATGCTTTATACATAATTCTTTTTCGCTTTGTTTGAATTGATAGGTTATGGTGATTTACCCCTATCCATCTTTGTAAAGATTAAAGATCCTCCATAGAGAGCTCTTTTCATGATGAAGCCCTTCATAATTGAGCATCCATTTATGGTGACCATCCTTCTAAATTAGAAGTATCATTCTAAATATCAAGTCCCCTTCCTTGCATTGGCGAGGGTGCACTTTCTGAGCATAAGCTCTCATTAACCTTTTTTGCTAAAGATGTCCATGGTATAATGAGGCCAATCTTTTTCCTTTAATGAGATTCAATTGGTCAAACTGAGCTTAGACATATTCTGCCTCTTCTAGTTGTGCTTTCATTAAAATCCTTAGTGAAGGAATTCCAACCTCAATGGGAAGTATTACCTCTATCCCATATACTAAAGAAAAGGGGTGGCTCCCATAGAAGTGGGAATAGAGGTTCGATAGCCATGGAGAGCTTATGGAAGCATTTTATGCCAATCTTTTAAGTTATTACATCTTTTGGATGATCGTTTTAAGGTTCTTATTGATTGCTTCTGCAACTCCATTCATTTTGGGATGATATGGCATTGAATTGTGATGCTTTATCATAAATTGTTTACATATCTCTGTCATCATTTTATTGTTCAAAATTTGTGGCATTATTAGGACCAATTCTTTTTGACAAATTGTAATGATATATCAGGTCCCTTTTTATGAATTTCTAAATGATATTTCGAGTCATGTTAAGATAGGAGGCAACTTCAACCTATTTAGTGAAATAGTCAAGGGCTAGAAGGATAAATCCATGTCTATTTGAAGCTTTTGGTTCAATTGGATCTATGACATCAAGGCCCTACATCAAGAATGACCATGGTGCAAACAAGAATTTTAGTGATGTAAAAAGAGTATGAATTTTGTTAGCATAGATTTGACACTTGTAACATTTCCTCACATGATTGATATAGTCACTCTCCATTATCAACCAAAAATAGTCTGCTCTCAAAATTGCTCTTGCCATAGCATGCCAATTAAATGTGTTGGACAAAAAACCATCATGTACTTTTACAATGATTTTTTTTGCTTCTATTGCATTAACGCACCATAGAAAAATAGTGTCATGATTCCTCTTGTATAGTATCTATCCATTCAAAAAGAAGTCCATTGTCATTCTCCTTATAGTTCTCTTATCATTTGCTGAGGCCCCTTTTGGATATTCCTTACACTTTATGTATTACTTGACATCATGATACTAGGGTTTTGCATTTGGTTATTCTTCAACACTTAAGTAATAGGCTTGCGAATCTCGATTTTCAATCTTGATAACTTGTGTCAAATAATTGACTTTTACTTTGAACCTAGAGGATAATATCATCTATGCATCAATGATTTGATTATAGTCTCTTGGAATATGATGGAAAGTGATTTCTTTGAAATATTTTGACAACTTTGTTATGTGTCTATGATATGGAATCAGCTTGACATCTTGAGTTTCCTAATTTCCTTTTAATTGATAGATTACAAGTGCAGAATCTCCATACACCTTTAAGACCTTGACGTGCAAATATAATGTAGCTCATATGCCTATGGCACATGCCTCATACTCAGCCATATTATTTGTACATTCAAGGCATAGCTTGGCTATAAATGGGATAGTTTTCTCCTCCAGGTGACGGTGGTACCAAGATTGGAGGTTTCTACAAATATTGCTTGATCTTTTTTATTACTTCTTGACATTTCTCATTTCATTCCATGGTTTGATTCCTATGTGTAGAGATGTAATCAAATGACGTAATATAGTGTACTATATAAGCAAAAACTGCAATATGTATAATGATTTCATATGTAATAATATTTGGGATTTTCTTTCTAAAATTTCATTGGCTCACTTGATTTGACTCCTAAAATACCCCTTACCTTAAGAGCACTAAAAAGGACTAAACTTTTTAGTCTATTTTTAGTTTATTCTAGCATAGGATATTATACGTAAAAATATAAATGACAATTTATGAATAACAATGAAATAAATCATAAGATGAATATATAAGTTAAACATAGAAATATCTAAACATGATCGATGTATCAACAATTTAAAACAATAAAGAGTAACAAAAATATATATATTTATAAAAGAAGTCACATGTGAAAATAAATAAATAAAAAAAAAGAAAGGATCAGGCGGACAAAGACCTAATAGGTCTGTGTCCAAACCTTTGAAGAAGTAAATAAAACAAAAAAACAAAAAAGGAAAAAAGAGGGGAAGGATAGAGGATAAGGTAGACAAAGACCTAATAGATCTTTGTCCAAGCCTTTGAAAAAGTAAAAATAATAAAAAAAGAAAGAAATGAAAAAGAGAAAAAGATGAGAATAGTGACAGAAACCTATTTGGTCTTTGTCACTAGTCCTTATATATTAAAAAAAATGAACCAAAGGTCAATCTTGGCCTTTTTAACAAACAAAGGCTCAAATTAGCCTCTGTAACTCACCATTAAAAATATTGCTTTTGTCCTTCTGCATCTTCTCTTTCTCTTCCTTTTTTATTTATATTTTTTTTACAACTCAACAACTAAAAGGTTAAGAATCATCAAGTTTAAATACAAACAAAGAGAAATGCATTCCCACATTTCAAAGGTTAATAATCAACATTTTCTACTCTAAGGTTGAGGCTAAAGGTTTGATTTTTTTTTTTAACTTTCTCTTCTTAAATCTATCTCTTTCTTTCATCAGTTTGGTTTTTCTCTTTGTAGTTATCATCTTTTTTGATAGTTCCTTCTTGCACAACATGCTTATTTTTAGTTTTGATTATTGATGTTATTTCTAAAATGCAATCATGTAAACAAAAAAATAAAAAATAAAAATAATAACAATGAAAAAACAATCTATGTGCAAGTATGAGGAAGGATAAAAGATATATATTAGTAGATTTGAGCTAAATTTTGAAGATAAGGGTTCTTTTCTATTGATCTCTTTTTTCTACTTTGAGAGAAAATGAAAAATGAGTTTTCCTTTGTCTCCCCTCTTGCCTTTTTTTCTCATATGAAAGCCCTCCATTTATTGAAAATTGTACTTTTTTTATTTGATTTTTTCTTGATTTATCTTGGTTGTAAGTTATTTCCTCTGATTTATAGGTTGTTCATCAATTACCATTGAATTTTAACTTGTCCTCTCATTTTGAGAAAAGATTGAATTGTACAAGGAAGTTTACTTTGAGAAATTTTCTTGGTTAAAAAAAATGAATAATAATAGAGGCTTGCAATTGTAGGCAAAGCTCTCTTAGTTGATATATTTTTTTTATTTTTTATATATTTTCCTTGTATAAAGTGCACTAAACCTACTTAATTTTTTTTTTTGGTATTTTTATATTTCTTTTAGCTTAAGAATGCTACTTTATGAATGATATTTTTATAATTTTTACTCTTACAAAAAAAAAGAAAATAAAAATTATTTTTTTTATTTTGAAAGTTTTTGTAATACCTAAAAAAAATTGAAAATGTTGGCTAAGGGACTGAAGTGAAATTTTGGCATTTTTTGTTGGGGCCGAATTGTAATTTCTTATTTTTTATAAGGACCGAATTGAAGGAGGTGAAAAGTTAAGGGGTCAAAATGTAATTTTCCTCATTTTGCTTTAAGTATATCTTTTACTCAGCTAGCTTCTTTCCTCTTACACAATGGCTTCCTAAAGCTTCTCCCTGTGTTGTCTTCTTCCTCGTTCGATCTCCAACCACCATCTCTGGTGAACTCTGACGAGCTAGGATGTCCAGCCATTTTCCTCCTCTGGTGTTCTTCCTCGGCATCTTGTGCAAACCACCAAAGCCAAAGCTTCCCAATTCAGCTGTTGCTGTTGCGTCCGATCGATCAACTTTGGTTCACCGTCATTCGACCACCTCTAATGCCTCCCTTACTTTACTTCTCTTCCTTGTTGCCTCCCCTTCATCTACCTAGCTCAACTACGGCTTGGCAGTACTATTTCTCCTTCTTCTTTATTGTTCAGCCAACAACTCATCAGCCTGTTGGCGGCAATCCAGCTAGTAATGAGCTTCTCACCTGCATTTTAGAAGCCGATGAGTAATCCTAGAACAAAAAATTTATTTTATTGTAACTTCAAAGAAAGTTTTCAAGATGGGTAATTGAAACCCTCACTGTATAAAGTTGATGAAAGTTAGAATTTTTTCTTGTGAATTCAATCTAAATATATTTCTTTGGACAGAACGAGCTCACCAACATCAAATTTTTGGAGCTTTAGCTGACTTAGTTTTCTAAAGATTTTTTAAGGTAGGTGGATAATCCTTCTCACTTAATGATTCCATTTGTAAATATGAATTAATTTTATCATATGTAATATTCTAAATCCTTTTAACTAAGGAGATTTTACTATATATTGAAGTGGTTTCAAAAGTACATTTACATATTGTATATATACATGAAATGATTTACCATGATAAAAATTATGCTTTTTCAACTTGCCTTATGTTATTGAAATTGAAGATTCTATTTTTCTATGTGGTAAAATGGATATGGAAATGCTTTGGCAAGTTTATGTGTGTTTGATAAACATTGCTTACCCAAACATGGATTTTTATATATATTGTGATATGAAAATGTTTTGAGATTTATGCTACCTAATATATTAAATTAATTGTTTTGAGATACTAGATCCACTAGAGAATTCATTAGGAACCTGGGAGTGCACTCGTGTAGATGTACTAGAGAGATATATGTGGTGGGACAGGGATGATAATATGAGAATCTGACAAACGTGTTGGATAGATCATGACTATATTATGGTGGTTCCATCTTGGAGTTGCCCTTTGGGATTGCAGTTGTAGATTTTGCTATATTAAGCTTTGATATCTTTTAGAACTCTTTATTGACTTTCTTTCATATTACGTAATGATGTGTATATTTTCATGGTAGCATATTTTGATACTTATCGTTGTGTTGTTGAATACCATGTTTTCAATTACTTGATTTCCTTATGGATTGATAGTTTTCAAATTTATTTTTAGACAATGGTGGTTTATTTCATTTTATCAAATATCATATTTTAATGGTTTAACTTTCTTGACGGATAAGAGTTTCCAAAACCATATTGAGGTTATGGTTGCAGAACAGGTGAGCATAATTTCACGACTATATATTTATATATATATATACTTTCAAGCATGAATTTTTAAATAAAGTTTGAGTGATCGCAGGATTGTTTATTCACTGAATTTCTATGAAACTCACCCCTTTTCCATGTTTTTTTTAGAGCCTTGGGATTCTTCTATAGCATCTCCATCTTTCACTGATACAGGATCTACTATTAGATTAAGTGGATCTTTCTTGCGGAGAAGCAAAGTATATAAATGGTGGAAGATCAATAGCAGTTGGTAGGATTGTAAATGCATATATTGTGGTTGTTGAGTGCTCAGTAAAATGTAGATTGTGTAATTTGGGTCATTGTGTCTGTTGTACAATTGTATAGGTTATGGTGGCATGTGTAACTTTGTGCTGTTGTATAGGCCTTATGGTCAGGTGTCCAGAAAATAGAGGAAACTTTGCAGATTTTTATTAGAATTTAATGTATAAATATTTCGTTGTGCATTGACGAAATAATGAGTCATTAATTTGTTGATTGCATTATAAGACTTGTAGGAGGTTTTCTAATGGTGATTGGGTGTTGCTTGATGATGACCTTCTACATCAATCACGTTCTGCGGATAGGGGCATGACAGTTTAATACCAATTGTTACAAAATATGTTAAATCCGAACCAAATTGGATGTCTACATACGCCACATAAATAATGCTAGTCCCACTTTAACTTTTTTATAAACTTGTTTATTCACAATTATGTGTTAAAATTTGAGGCAAATGTTAATTATTAATATTTATAGTATGAGTAACACTTTTCGTAGCATATGCAATTGCTTGTATTTTATCATGTAACGTGAATAATAAATGGAATAGAAGTGGAGAAATTTTTAGAGGAAGTTTACGTAAAAGTATGAGAAATGTCAAGAAGCAACTAAGCATCTTTTTTGAATTAAAGTGATCAAAACAGATTGTTTTATCTTTATTACTTTATCACTTTATTCTGTATATATAGTCTGGCAATCCATGCAAATATTTCTTTAGTTTCTTATGTATTCAAAGCATATATATATATATATATATATATATATAAGTTTAACAAGAAAACAATTGAAAAAGAAAAGGAAGTCCAAAATCACACCAACTAAGTATCTTTTTTTGAATTAAAGTGATCAAAATAGATTGTTTTATCTTTAATTATTACTTTGTCACTTTATTCTGTATATATAGTCTGGCAATTCCATGCAAATATTTCTTTAGTTTCTTACGTACTCAAAGCATGCATATATATATATATATATCTATATATATATAAGTACTGTAACAATAGTATTAGTTCCAAACTAGAAAAAATAATAAAGCTAATTGATTTTATTTTCGAATTCGTCTTGTAATTTGTTGAACGAGCTTCCAATTTAGTTCATACTCAGTTTGCTTACCAAATCAAAAGTTAAAATTTGGATGATGAGCACGCTTAAACAAAATATAATTTTAAAGTGAAATACCACTAATTATTTATTTTTTTGTCTAATAATTATATATTATTATCTTAAAAAATACATAATGATGTCAAGTATAGGATAACTATATAAATATTTAATTCGAATTACACACACGAAGCAAACAAAATGAACATAAAAAATTCTAAGTTTGACTTTTTTAATATTTGAACTTAATTAAATATATTTATTTATTAAATAAATCTATTCCAAGTCAAACCTTTTAAAATTGCGAAATATAGTTTAGCTTTGCATATAGAAAAACAAGGACACTAATATGCCACAAAAATAATGTTAGTCCCACTTTAACTTTTATATAACTTGGTCATTCACAATTCTATATGTGTTAAAATTATTAAGGTAAGTATTAATTATTAATATTCACCTTGCAAGTAACATTTTTTTGGGACACATTCGATGATTTCTATTTTATCACGTAACGTGAATAATGAGTGGAATAGAAGTGAAGAATTTCTCTTAGGATGTTCTCATGGAACAGATCCCAAAGTGAGTCACCACTTTTACGGACCATTCTGAAACACATGATGCCCCTTTACAAACTAGCAAGTGATGCCAAGCCTAAAATGCAAGTTCAAGCAAATAGTTTGGATTTATATTTAAGGTATAGTTCTATTTAAATTAGTAGTATTTGAAATACTGTCACATATTTTATGTTTTTTTAAGTATAATAAGATAAAAGAATATACAATAACATGAAATATGTGACAATATTTCATGTTTCAATAGTATCAATACAAGTACACTATTCATGCATGAAAGATATATCCTAGAGTTAAACAAGAAAACAATTTGAAAAGAAAAGGCAATCCAAAATCACACCAAATGCATAATAACTAAGGTAGTGTTTGATTCACGGAATCTTTCTCACATTATTGGGAATATTTTAAAGAAATGTTAAATTTTTATACTTAGTTAAAAATTTAGAAAAATTTATTCGGAAATATTCACATTTCTGGAAATGTTTTTATTTTTAACCCAATATTTTCACTAAATATTCTCACAAGGGGAGGTGAATATCTTACATTCCCATAACATAAAAATGTTTTAGTCATATAAAAAGACTATTTTGCATACCCTTCCATTAACGTCTTATCATATTAACACACCATTACTCACTATCTTTGACTATCTTTCACCACCAACTACCTTCATTGATCACCTCCCATTGCCGTTTGCCATCATTTACCACCACCCATTGTCATTTACCACTATTATTATTATCCATTGCCTACTATCCTAAACCCTAAATCTACCACCAATTGCCGTTGGCTACTACTTATCATTATTGACTACTGTCATTCATCACCCACCACTTACTGTTGTTGACCACCACCCACCTTTGTTGACCATCACCCACCGCTATCAATCTTCATTGACCACCCCCATTACCACCTACCATCGTTGACCACTACCCACTGCCACCTTCCACTGTTGACTACTGCGTATCATCCTTGATCAGTCAACTTTTCAATATTAGCCATTCAATTTTTAAAGAAAACAGTTTTGATAATTTAACAATATTTTTAAAAATATACAAATTAATTAAAACATAATATTGCAATATTTCTAAGAATCTTTTTAATTGAACCAAATATAATAATATAATATTCTTCATAATTACATTCATAGGAATCATATTTCTAAAAATGTTAAAATTCCTAAGAATATATAATTTTGCAAATCAAAGATCACCTAAATCATTTATCATTATCAGTTTCATTGTCAGTAGGTAGAAAATAACAATGGACAAAGTCGTGGGAGATATGAAGAACTAAATTCTTGTCTTATATAAAAACTAAGTATCTTTTTTGAATTAAAGTGATCAAAATAGATTGTTTTATCTTTATTACTTTATCACTTTATTCTGTATATATATGCTGGCAATTCCTTGCAAATATTTCTTTAGTTTCTCACGTTCTCTAGCAAGACTTCATCATACCAAACATTACGAAGATACTATATATATCAGCATTGTAACAATAGTATTAGTTCCAAACTAGAAAATGTAATAAAGCTAATTGATTTTATTTTCTGTGAAAATAAAATTTTATAAAAGAATCACAAAAAGATAATAACAATATCTGACAATATGAATGAATACCAGTATACCGAAATATTATCTTCAATGAATATTCGTCCAGATTTATATTTAATGAGTGTAATATAGCTTCACATAGAATCAAGGTTTTAAAATCAAAACGTAAAATTTGATTGCAATATTGCATTTAATCACTTTTTAGCTATCGCACTGCTGACTAATTTTTGTTTCTGTATATCCATTTTTTTTCTCTTTATTTTTTCGTAATTGCTCACAGCCGGAATATAATTGAATTTTATTTCCATCCATAAAATATTTACGTATTAAATTTCTAAATATTAGAGATGTAAATTCACTATTTAGTAAGCGAATTAGAATTTGCTTCTGCAATTTCATCAACCACTAAAATGGTTTTGGACATTTTGTGGGTGCACATGTATCACAGCTATATGGATAATTTATTTAAATGCCTAACTTCATTTGTTTGAAAGTCCATGAAGAGTGTACGTTGGAATAATTTGATACCCAACTTTGGAGATGAGGAGAGAAAGGATTTGTCAGTTCCAAACTTGAATTAGTAATACAGCTAAATAATCTCTTATTCCTCTTGTACGATGTTAATTTCACTACAAATTTATATACCCCTCCTCTTTTCTTTCCTTATCATCAACCCTGCAATCATAAAATGGCCCCAGATTCCGCCTCGAAAACCCACCAAGCCCTAAGTGATTTCTCAGAGATGGAATCTGAACTCATGAAAGACCTAGAAAATTCGAGAGAAAAATTCATGGAGCAAAGATCCACAAGAAGACCGGCAAAGATCCAGAGAGTTCAGACATTTCTGAAAGATCGCGAGCAATTCGCCGAGCACTACAACCCTAAGTTTGTGTCATTCGGTCCGATCCATCATGATACTGAGCTACTAAAACTTGGAGAGCAGTACAAAGAAGCGTGGGCAGCCGTTCATGTTTTCGAAGAAAGCACCGCTGTAGAGTTACTCCGGAAAATTGAACATCATATCGAAGAGCTTAAGGAGTTATACACCGAGGATGCGATTAACGGCAAAAGCGATCAATATCTTGCTCGGATGTTATTTGTTGATGGATGTGCTTTGCTTTACTTCATTAATTGTACTACGGGCCCTGACAGAAAGAAACTGCAGATGAGGAACGACCTGGTGACTTTTGTGGCACAAGACATGGTGCTACTGGAGAATCAACTTCCGTACAAGGTGCTGAAGCTGTTGACGAATAGCGATGAACAGTTGAAGAAATCCATGGACCGTTTATGTCAATTCTACGACCTAGTGATAGTATCAAGAAAACCGGGAAAAGGTAAGCACTCTCCTGACCCAGAACCATCCAACCAGAGTGTCGAGCCGCAACATGAGGTGTCAGTATCAAACGAGGAGGACGATCCAGCTCATTTCCTTGACTATCTGCGCAAATTCATCTTGGCTAGACGTCGTCCACAAAACATAGATGCAAAATCCGGCGGCAGAATGCACTTTCTAAAGAAGGGCCTTCGTTCTCTCAGGAAAAAGATATTCAGTAATGAAGATTCTAGTCCTGAGATAACTTATGCGGAATATAGGAACATACAGAATCTGAAAGCATCAGGGATTCTTAGAATGAAGAGAGACAACTATGTAGGTCTGGTTGACATCTCTTTCCACCCTCACTTGTTCGCCGGTTATTTGCACCTGCCTCCACTCATGATTGAATCATGGACAGTTAAAATGTTGTACAACTTGATAGCCTATGAGTCTTGTCCGGATTTCAATAATGAGTTGGAGATATGCTCCTTCGTGAAGTTTTTTAGCTGGCTTATTAATTGTGAGGAGGATGTGAAGGAGCTCAGATCAGCCCGCATTCTTATCAACACTAAATTCGGTAGCGATGCACAAGTGGTTGAATTCTTCAATAACATAAGCCATGATTTGTTTATCAATTTCGAACCCTATGATGAAGTCATTTGTGAAATGGAGAGATATTTCAGGAGCAAATCCAAGACCTGGATTGCTGAAGCTTATTATACTTATTTCAAATCACCCTGGACCATCATCGCCTGCTTCGGAGCGGGGATTGGACTTCTTCTCACTTCTGCCCAGACTTGGCAAGGATTTTATCCACGCTCAGGCTAGCATTCAATTGCCAAGTGTCGCTGACGGTCACCTAAAGAATAAAGAGACAAGGTAATTAATAGTTAGAGATCATAAAGTTGTGATGTTTTTCAAGTAGTAAAATTAAAAAATAAATTGTCAACAATTTCATATGTAAATGTAATTCATATATCTGATTATATTTGAGATCCATGTTTTATCATTGTAAACTAGGATATTATTTTATATTATTATCTGTTTACTTGCTTGTTTGTTAATATAATTTTAAATTATAATTATAATCGTAATTATGCTTATGTATAAAAAATAAAATTAAAAAAATTAGATAAATGTGATCTTTATTATATAAAATTGTAGCAATTGTAATATTGCAATTGTTAACGTTTCATTTAAAAGCATGTTTGTTTACTTCGACCCTTTGATCATATCCCTGGCTTATGATATGTCAAAATATATGTACCATGTTATGTTTGAGAACAATGCGAAATTAATTTCAACTACAATGATCAAAGAACTATATATTGTTTTCGCAAAAATTTATAACTATAAGGTCCATCTTATATATGAATGTAACTTCAAAAATCAGATGGAGAGAACTTGACGAAGTGCCGTCAATAGTGGCATTCTGTATTTGGTATATTTGGAAATCATGAGACGAAAAAAATGAAAAATAACGAGAGAAATTAAAAAGAATGGTTAAATTATCATTTTCATGCATTTGGTATATTTGGGAATCATGTATAGGGAGATATATTGTTCTTCAAAATCCATATAATTTATTCAAAGATTTTGATTTCATACACTGTTTGCCTAATTCTATTTAAAGTAGCGGTGCAAGAAATTGCGTGGCTTGTTTATGTTTAACCACCCTTAACACAAGATTTTTAAATAATTAATCATTCTATTTTTAAACTATTTCTTTGGTTAACTAACTTCACACGTTCTTTTTTTTTTTTTAATTTTTCTAATTAATTCTCTCTCCTCAACATACAACTTTTTTTTTTAATTTTATCCTTTTTAAAATTTTGAAAGTTTGTTTGCTTTTAATAAACTATAAACTATTTTTTAACCAAAATTTACTACTTACAAAAACTATTCAAACGTTCCTATATTGTTGAAAATCGCCACTGTGCAATTTGTTTTAACTTTATCCTTTTTAGTTTTTGAATTTTTGAATTTTTTTAATAAAGTATAAATTATATTTTATTAATTTATAGCTTATGAAAGAATGGCAACCGTTCCAATTGTTTAAAAAAAAAATGGCCAACACGTTCATCTTTTTTAAACTTTATCCTCCTAGTTTTTGAAAACCTGTTCTTTTTATAAATTATAAGAAATTATTTATTAAAGTTTATTGTTTATACAAAATAAGTATCCGTTTTAAATTTTTGAAAGTTTGTTTTTTTAATAATGTCACACCACCAGCGTGACAAACATAGTAAGTTGTCTAAAGACAATTTCCTACAAGCCTCACACTTAATAGTCAAACTTGTAAAACATCAACAAATTTTCACAGAGAAAACTTAAAAGAACCAACTACTCAAAGCTTTTCCAAAACAAGTATTTATTTATATTTTAAAAATATTTTACAAAAATTCAATAGAGTTTTCTTTGTTTTTTCGGATACTAGACTCCAGGGCAAAGACAACAGTGGAAGGACACACGCCCTTCTCAATGCCTATATATACAATGCAAACCGAACATGTTTATACAATCTCAAGACAACACAATTGGATAGAACCTAACTACACTTGAAAATTATGCATATGTACAACCTATCAACTGCCAAAAATATTCCTCCAAAAGCCTCAGATTGGTGTTACTTTACAAAAGTATCCCACACTTGTTGATCAAGGAAGTTATATTTTTTTAAGGAGTTTTTCATCACCCTTCCTTTTGACGATAATGTGATCTCTTGTCAATTGTTTTTTGAAGTCCTTCCGCCACTCTTCGACCAGCTTTAAGACTTGTTTTTTCCTCCTTATATTAACATCAAATGTGGTTTACAAGGTAACATACACATAGATGTTACTTATATACAATTATTTTAAGAAGATAGTTATACATTTCTTAAATACAAATTGGATATAAGCAATATATACCAAGACATCCTACCAAATGTTCTCATTGATATCCTTTGGTACTCTTTTCTAGTGCTCAATATCAATTGACATTTTTGGTGCATGCTAACATTCCAATGTAATTTTTATATTTGGTGAACCATCCCCAATTGGCTAACCTTTAGCATTAAACTCAACTTTCATCTTCTCTTTCTTGCTATGCATCAGGGTCATTTCCTTTATAAAGGTAGTACTCTTCTTACTCTTATCAATATGCTGAGAAGGATCCATTTCCTTTTTAAAATGAAAAAAGAAAAAGAAGTTAACCACACAAAACTATTATATCAATTTTTATACTCATGTTTTGCATCTTTTTGCAACAAAAAGAGACAAAGTTCTTATTGGTCCTCTAATAATGTTAAATCTGAAATTTTGAATTGAATTGTCAAAGAAATGAGTAATTAGTAATGACGTATAAATTTGTGATCACTATAGGCCAATGGAAGCAAATTCTTATGCATCTACTCAGAAGAGCTGGACAAGCTATTGAATTTCATGAAGGTGGAGTGTAAAAGCCCTAAAATCTACATTTCTAAAAATGGTTAGCCTATAACTATATGTATGATTTTTTTCTCTCACCATTTGCATTAATGGTATATAACATATATGATGCTTACCTAATTTTCTTCTTGTTGGCCACGTGTTTATGCATTAGGAATGACTAAAGCAAATATTTAAAATGTAAAACTAGAGGAAACACTACGAGATACACATCGAATAAAAAATATCCTTAGTCATCTATATTGGATCCATAATGTTGTCAAGTAAGTTTTGATTCTTATATTAACATGAAAAATATAATATTGTTCTTTCTATTTGTTGAAGTTGTAGTCATTAGGAAAAGTAGTTATTATTTGCTTTATATTTATGCAGAAATGGAGTGATCGTTAAGGGTATATGTTTGATGATTTTTAATATGAAGATGGTTATGTTCCAAGGTTTGGTTTTTACTGCATAAATTACAAGGATAATCTTAAATGCTTTCCTAAGTACTTTGCCAAGTGGTACTACAACTTTTCCAAAGTACAAAATAATAATTTAGTTAGCTAGTCAGAAACAAGGCATGCATATCAGTTAATCTATGCTAAGAAACATAGCCAAAAACTTAACTTTAATAGAAATCAGTTTTGATAAACAAACTAGCCAACAAAAGAGAAAAAAAGCTAAACCCTCAAATATAAGCATTAGCAAAGGACAAAATCGAAAAAGTATAAAAAACATTAATATAACTCAGCAAAGAAGAAATGAATACAATGTAAGAAGAACCCCAACCTCGATCACTAATGGACTTGGTTTGGAATGATTTTGTAAATGGTTTAGACAGGGGAAAGTAAATGAGAGTAGGACGAAGAACTGACATATTAGGTAAAGAAATCTATACTTTGGATGTCGGTTATTAAGTAGGAACTAACATTTATTCTCATGAATCTACATCGATTTTTTTATAATAAATCAATGTATAAACTTAAGACGTTAGTTTTTTTTTTTTTTTATGAAAACCAACGTATTAATTTTCATCATATTTACAAAAAACATCATCGTCACTTCATATTATCCCCTCTTTGAATTTTTTTTCCACTTTGTTTGTATGTTGAATTTTTATGACAACCGACGTATTAGTTTTCAATGTATTTATGAGACAACCTGAGTTGAATTTTTTAAATTAATTTTTTCTATTTTATTTTTTACAATATATTATTATATTTTTACAAATAATTTGCCCAATGGTAATTATTTTATAAAAAATTTGTCAATTAAATAATATTTAAATACTTAAATTATTTTATCAATTAAGTAATATTTCAATAATTAAATTATTTCATACATTAAATAATATTTAATTACTTAAAAAATTTCTTCAGATTGTGTTAAAAACATTGGTGGTGTTAAAAAACCAATGTCATTTTTATCAATCTTTTTTTTTTTAAATACAAAAACCTATTGTAAGCTATATTTTTACAAAAACCTGCTACTAGCTAAAATTTTTTAGATTGTGTTGAAGACATCTGTTTATATGAAAAAATCGACATTGTTTTTGTAGGTCCCAAAAACTATATCAAGAGTAATGAAAATGATCTTGCCCTTTTTATGTTTGTAAAGTGTATACTCTCTTTAAAAAAATAAATTGATTCTTTTTGAATTGTAAAAGCGAAAGTCTTAATGAAAATTACTTTTCATATTTGAATTATGAAGCTAATTGGATAATCAATATCTTAATTGGAGTAATTGATTTGATTTTGAATATCATAGTTAATTAAGCAAATGAGACAAATTATATGAAAGTGCAGTTAAACTTTCAATTTGGCAATTAAACAGTTTCAGTATTGCAAGATTTCTAGCATAGCAAAATACAATTATGTAGTAAAGTTAAATTGTAGAATATAAAGAATATTAAAGAACAATATAGATACTGTAATTTTTAAAGTAGTTCAAATTTAACTGAAACCACAGTTAAAGTTTATATCCACTGGATCAATCCTCAATCAAATGACCTTTTTTATTAACTACAATTGGATTTTAACTAGGCTCCTGAATAGTCAGTTCATACAACAAGATTTACAATGGGCTCTTTAAAACCTAAAACACAAAAATTAAATTAGGCTCTTGCTAACCTAGATAGAGCAATTCTTTTATCTCATTAGACTATGATCAACCTCGTAACCTAAAGATGTACAAAGAATTTAATACACCTTCAACTAGCTATAATCAACCTTACAACCAAAGAAAATGCAAAAGGAAGATCAATCTCTTCCTTTGGATCTCCTATTTCTATCAACCTAGAAATTGCGAATTTAAAATCAAGAAACAGGTAAAGAAATACAATACCCAATTTTGAGATGAAGATCTCAAAACATCTAATTGTGAGTTCTCTTCAAACTTGATAAAAGATCTTTGAATTGATCAGAAATGTTAAGGTAGTAATGAATCTTGTTAAGCTCGAACAGCTCTAAGATTTCCACTCTTGAAGAAATGTGTTTGTTGTGAAAAGTGTTAGATTTGAAATAGGGTTAGAGGTATTTATAGTTACTGTAACCAACATTCAAAAAATAACTAATTTTCAGTCCTTGAATTGATTTGTGAATTGATTCGTAGCGATTACTAACTAATGAATCAATTTGTGAACCGATTCGTCTTATGAATATCATAATGATTGTTCATAACTAAATCGATTAATGAATCAAATCATAATATATTGTAATCAAATCTTGAATTGATTAGGGAATCAATTCAGATAATTTTCCTAACCTTTGGTAAAAAAAATTTTAAACTTTTCTTCATGAATCAAGTCAAATAGATTTCACAAGTTTTTCAGCATGAATCGATTCGTAAATCAATTCACACAGTGTAAAATGGTTTTTATAAAACTTGCACTTATGAAAGATCATTTTAAAAAAATGTTTGAAAAATATTTGATTTTAAATCTATTGCTACCTTAATTTATTAGTTTTAAAAATTTTATTGGAATTAAGTTTGACTAAAATTTCACTTACAAAAAATCCTATAAAAGATAAAATAATTGCTAAATATAGTTGTGGATCTCTTGAATCATATGCACTTTGATCTTGCAAAACAAATAATAATCACTAAAATATTTAAATAGATACAAATTTTTTTCAGCATCAAAACTAAGAGAAATTATGATAACAAAATAATCATATTATTAAAGTTTTCAATCACATACTTTGCTAACAATATAAAAAATGCTAAAAGTTTCTATTAATTTGTTTTTGATAAAATATAGAAACTTGTTGCAAGTTGCATTTTTACAGAAACCTATTACTAGCTACATTTTTATAGAAAACAACCATCCAACTAAAATCTCATACATTTGGATCAACAAAAATTTCAAATACATTACAAAACAATGATTTCAAGAAACTACTAATACATGTATCACTGGAACAGAAAATGAAACCTAAAACAACAACTGAGCAAACATTATAAGAACATCAAGTAGAGCATTGGGTCCTGATAAAAGGAATAATGCCGCTAACAATTCCTTATACACAAACTAAGCAATATATTTGTAACATTGTTGTTGACAGCTGCAAGAAGTGCTTCCATATCAAAGGTTGTCTACAAGATAACACACATCAAGGGCAGTCTACAAGACAATACATACACATCAAGAGCACCCATTATCTTCTTATTTAAAGGACCCATATAAGGGGAAAAGGAAAAAGAAGTTAATCATTCCCTATACACAAACTAAGTAACAAAAGAAAAAGAAAAAGGGAAAAATAAACTATAAACCTATATAGCAAGTCAGAGTAGAATGAAACTAAGAAACACAAGAGAAAGAAAAAGAGAATAATAAATAAAAATTTAGAGCAAGCTAGAGTAGAATGAGTGTCAGGGGCACACACTAGCCGTTTATAATGTGTAAACACTTTAGAAAATAGTTAATATGTTGAAACTAATGTATAATATTATACAAATATAATGAGTGGAGATTTTATACTGCATTTTTTGAATTATTTTTATCCATCTATGTCGGTTCCTAATAAAAATCGATGTCGAATCTATGTCTCTTCTTACCAATATAAATGATTCAAATTTATTTTGATTTAACAATTCGGTCGTCTTGGTAAAATAGAAGAAATTAATGATCATCAGACAATTTTACAATTCTGTAGTCTTGAAAAATGAAAAATTAATTGTAATTTTTTGAAATATAATCAAATAAGAATTTAATTGATAAATTAATAAAAAATTTTAAAGATGGTTTAAACCAAAATGGTATAAATTAAATAATTTTAAAAGTATATTGGTTCCTTAATTGAAACTAATCTCAAATGTGATATTGAGTTTAGATATTGATTGTTTAATAGGAATCAATGCTATAATTTTCCTCATATTTACAAGAACATCACTGCACCTATATATACATCAGTTTACCTTTCATCTGACATCTATTTAACAACATCATTTCTACATTTTGTAGTAGTGAGAATGAGCAATCTTGAAAGCTAAAACAATTTTTAAAGAAAATGTAATGAGTTTAAAAAAAACCAATGAATGAATTATTTGCTCAAATTCATGACCATTTGATATATATAAATTCACAATAAGTAATGTTTACCATGAAATTTGTGTAAATTCACATTCTAAAAATTTTCCTTCATAATCCACAATGCAATACCATCTCCAACTTCATAGATTGTTTAAAACATTTTAAAGAGAACTACATATGTATGTGTCAATCTTTTTGCAAAACAATAAAATTTTCCTGTTTACTTCTTATGGTGATGAATTAGAAAGTTTAAGTACGAAAGTAACAACAAACTCAAAAATATAATTCATTCAAACACAAAAGGGAGGAAAGAACCATGACATATAATTTCAATAGGCAAAATGACAATGAAACACTAATAAAATTTCAACATTTAAGCTTCAAAGACAACACATATATGGCTAATTATCGATCCTTAAAAAAATTTGAGGGGTACAAATTACCTATTGAAGTTTGAGTGACTAACAAAAATGGTGTATGAGCTTCAAAATCCTATATATTACCCCTTGAATTTTCCAAAAAAAAAGTGAAAATTTGCATTTTACTGTTAAAAATGATGGAGGTGATGTATGTGACTTACTCATGGCCTCTAAGCTGACCTTTAGTCTTCATTTATTTCGTACTAAACCTTCATTCAGTTCAACCAAAAAAAAAAAAAAGAAGCAAACTTTATGTTAAAATTCTTGAAGAAAACTGAAAAGGACCAAAGCATTTGGTGTTTGAAATTACTTTTAAAATTTGAGGTAAGATTTTTGGATTTTACTAAACTGAATTCACATCACCTTATTTATTCTATAAAATTTTCTTCTTTTTTTCCTAATATATATTGGTTTTGTAAATGATACATGCCCTTCTAATTTTTATTTGATGCATTTGTTGAATTTGCATTTTACATTGTAGGTTCGAATTTTAAGTTTGCAGCTATAATATGATTGGGGGTTTTTATGTTTGATAAAAATGTAAGATGGTTTTATTTTATTTCTTCTTGAAACAAAGTATAAATAGAGCCACTTGTATCATTTCGTTAGAAAAAGTGAAAAAATAATTCCATTTATTTGGTTGTAAATGGTGGCTTTCATTTTGCCACTACTAGAAACGCATGACTTTGCATTAAAGAATTTGTATCAACATTTTACTTCTTTTGTTAATTCTATACTTTAAGAACCAATTTCTTTTATTTTTAAAATGGCATTTGCAACCATAATATATTACTGTTGCAAAATCATTCAACTCCTATAATAAAAAAAATAAGATTGTTGCAAATTTATTTAAAATTTGCAATAAGGATATAATTTTGATGCAAAATTTTTCATTTTTTTTAATGACAATAACAAATTTTGTTCAAATTATCAATTTATTTGGAATAAATAATTAATAAATGTGGGGAAAAAATTCTGGTGCCCACTAATAAAGTTCTCATATGAAATGATAGGGAGAACAACTAATGCCCCAAAGTAAAAGAGAAACACAATAGCCTCTCTCAAGAATTCGAGAAAGACTCTAAATTGAAAAAAAAAAAAAGAAATATTATGTGAACCCTATCTTCATCTCCCTATCTTTCATTGGAAGGCTCTCAAGTTTGTAGCTACAACTACTAAGGTTCATCTCTTTCTCCATTACTCTTTTTGTTTTGTTGTAAAAGCTTTTCTAATTATAGGATCTAATTTAGGAATTGAGTATGGATGGAAGGCCTAGATCCTTAATCCATTGCCAAGAATTTCTAGAGAATTTTACCTTTTGGAGGAATGGGGTGTGGATGAGAACCCTAGGTTCTAAGGCTTATTATTGAAATTTCTGTCTTTTTGGAATTGGGTATGGAAGGGATAGGACAAAGAGAGTTGTTTTGCTTGATAGAGTACCGTATCCATGAAAATAATAAAGGATTTTCTATAAAAGGTTGAAATAGATTAAATTATTAGAGTACTGCATGCATGAAGATTACAGGAGATTTTCTATAAAAGATTGAAATATTTTAAAGAAAAGGGTAAAATGGAAGAAACCAAAAACATAATAATATGTAAAATATACAAAAGGAAATTTTACTAAAATCAAGAATAGGAGTTAGAAAGAAACTAAAGTTAGAAGAAGAACAAGAAACAAAATAAATGCTAAAAATTTTCAACCAAGATGATAATATATAGAATAAGAATGGAAAAAAGAAAAAGAAATGATTAGATTTAAGAAGTTAAGGTTGGTGCGAGATGAACATAATTCTCTTCCTCTATTTTGGTACTTTCTTTGGATTACAATTCCACATTCATGGTGTTTGTTGTACAAAAAGGCATAGAGCCTTAGAGGAAAAAGTCTTTCTTGTAATGAAGTAAAGTAAAACTAATAGCTTTTGGGATCAACTTCCCTATTTTAGCACTTAACAATCTATGGCCTTAAATGAAATGAAGGTGGGTTTGTGCTTAGAGGAATTGGGTTTGGATGAGAAGCATAGGTGTTAATGCTTTTTTTCTTTTACATTTTTATCCTTTTGAAATTGGGTATGGTAGAGTTAGGATAAAGAGAGTTACTATACCCATGGAGGTAATAGAGTTACTATACTCATAGGTGTTAATGCATTTTGAAGGGTTATGTGCAAAATAAAGCACATTCAGAGGGTTCAGTCACTGAAGGTTATTTGTCAGAAAAATGTATACATTTTTGATCAAGATACTTAAAAGATGTAGATACAACATTTCATTCAAAAGAAAGAAATTTTCATGGAGTTGATGAAGATGTTTATCAAAAGCTTCCAATCTTGAAGGAGAATGTCAAAGAACAAGGAGCTTAGTATTATAAAACATCATTAGACTTATTTCTTTGTACTTAAAAATTGTGAAGAAGTTCATCCCTAAGTTGAAGAACATTGGAAAAAGCTCTCAAAGCAAAGTTCTAGCAATGTGGAAAAAAGAAACAAAGCAATTTATCAAATGGTTTGAAAACATGTAGTTCCCTCCAAATTAAGATTTAGGATATATAATTGAATTCATTTATCATATATGCTAATTTATTCTTAATTATTAATTGTTATATTTGTGTAGGTTACACAAGTACACAAAGTTAGGAAGGATCTTGTGGATATTCAATTATCGTCATTGGCTAACGGTCTTGATCTTCGTGCAAATTTTTACAAGATTTATATGACTAATGGGTTCATGTTTCATACTGTTGATAGTGGACTTTGGTTAAACCCAAATCCAACTAATGGAGGATTCTTTTTAGATCTCAAACTGTAATCTAGTTGTAAAATGTGATAAATAGATACAGAAGATAGGAAGAAAGGGAAGAGCAATAGATGACACAAAGCTTTTAATGTGGTTCAGCCAAATTTGGATAGAACCGAGCCCTACGTCCATGGTAATGTATAAATCTGAAAGTGTTTCTACAGAGTTTTAGTATATTAGTCTCTCCCTCTCTTTCATCTCCTTCCTCCTATTTATAGAGGAGAGGAGGTTACAATTGTAATTTTACATGCAGTAAATCTGTTACATCAAATGTAAATATACAAGATAGAATGACCAGACAAAATCTTGTAAGTCAACTTCTGTGGATTACCTCCTGCACGTGGGCCTCTTATGTTTGCTGGGCAACACATGTGTTGGTCTTCTATTCAATGAGCTCCTGGGATACTAGTCGCACCTCACGGGCTAGGTCACTCGATCTGTGGGAGTTGCTATCTTGAAGGTAACGAGGTCGGGCTCAGTTTTACAAAGAGCAAGCTCGGGCTAGTGAGGTCAAGCTCGCTATTATAGAGAGCGAGCTCAGGTAAAAGAAGTTATTAGTGACACGAGCTAGGGTTCTAGTGCTCTAAGCGTCTTGTGACCCAAACTCCTCATCATGCTTGGGTCGCTTGCTAGTCCATTTTGGGCATTCTAAATTCTGCACATAACATAAGCCCCCCAACTCTCAGCTCAATTTGTGGGCTGGGAGTTGAGACCTTTCTGTAGCCACTCAGTCAAAGTCTTCTCTGAGACTGTCATTTCATTTGTTTTAGGCTATATTTCCCATAAAACGTGTTTCATAATTATTGTTAAGTTAGCCTCGATCTTTTTTGAGGCAATAAATGATGGTGGTTGGGGAGATTAATATGTACCCTTCGGTGAGATCCAGCTTGGCTCTATTTAAGGGAGAAGGAGTTCCTTGGCATCTTCACTGAATAAATCATGAAGTTCCCAGATAAGCCTCCCTTACTTTCGGAAGTCTATCTCTCTGTTGTGGTGTTTATGGCCTGCTGCATAAGGAACCCAGAAGGTTAGGCTTCTCTGGAAACACGGAGGGATCTTATACGGATCTCAGATCATGTCCTTACGACCTTGCCATGAGGTTCTTGCCCCATCGGCTAGGCTCCTGTTGTTTCTTGAGTTGCTCTCTTTGTGTATCAGAAGAAGAGCTGCTGGCCAGAGAAATAAGGAGTGGTAATGCTTGCTCCTTCTCTATTGGCAAGGGTTAGGTCGAGGAGGAGTTTACTGTTGAGGAAGGCGCTAGAAGAAGAGATTCGCAAGCTCTAATCGGTCGGGGTGCACCTTCTCGATGGCTGGCCTTCTGATTGGTGGGAGCTTTCTTCATGTGCAACAATCTTTCTTCCAGAAAGAACTAGTTGTAGCTTAGTTGTATTTTGACTTTTTCTTATGTAATTTTACCTCGTTGAGGCTTTTTAATGAATAAAGTCTTCTTTTGTCATTTTCTATGTGTTATGTCTAGCTTTCTGTATTCCATAGACAATAATGTGAATTCTCAGAACTCACGATAAAATGCTTGGATAGGCATTTGGCTGAATCCCCTTGTAAGTTGTAAACATAAGTAAAACAACTCATAGATAAACACTACATAAGCAAATTGCACGAGGATTGTGTATAATTAGAAAGTTACACAGAATCTACAAATCTTCAAATAACATAAGAGCTGCAAACACTTGGTCACATGAAAGCTGTGATCACTTAGTCACATGAAAGCTGGAAACATAGTAATCTCGTTGCCTTAGGCAAATGATCTTGTCAATTCTTGAGCTTTAGTGAGCACGTAGCTATGCTGGCAATGTGAGTGTTTATTAGTGCCTCTACACCTCAGTGAGCATGCAACTGCACTGGTTAAATGAGTTTATTTTTAAGCGTCTCCATGCCTCAATAAGTCTGTAGCATAATTGGTCAAGTGAGTTTATTTTAAGTGTCTCCACGCCTCAGTGAGCTCGCAACTCAACTGGTTAGGTGAGTTTATTTTAAGCATTTTCACACCTCAGTGAGCATGTAGCTACATTGGCAATATGAGCATTTATTAGTGCCTCTGCACCTTAATGAGCACGCAGTTACACTGGATAAGTTTGTTAACTCATCTCCGGAATAAGCTCCAGGGAGCCTCAAAATGAGCTCCGGGGAGCCTCAAACCAGACCAGAGGCCTCAGTTAGTTCAAAGTTGTCCAAGAGTTTTACAAGAGTTGACCGCATGCAAGTTATGGGAATTGCAAACACTTGATAATAGGAAGTAGAATGGAGAGGTGAAGGCAACAACACCAAGCCAGTCTGTAAACAACAAGGACCAAGGAGAGTATTTACATTAATTCTTAATTTTCAATATTATCAATGTATAATTTAGATTGAGCCCCCTAACTCTTGGCCAGCATCGTGTTGGGGATGTTAAGATTGTTGACCTATAGGCCACACAACGTACTCTTTCAGACGGCCTCTTCTAATCAGATCCTCAATCGCATCCCTGAGGGCCCAATAACTTGATGTGCCATGACCAGCCTCATTATGATAGGCACAGAACTCGTCTCTATTTCCTTGCCTAAATGGGATTTTTAAAGGTCTAGGCCTTCCAAAATCTTTCCTATCCCTTTCCACCTGTAAATCCTATCTTGAGAGTCCAATTGGATACTGTATTACTCGTGTTGGTCTGAATGTTGAGGTCGCTCACCTCTGGGCCTTAGTTGTCTGGTCTACAGAGTGATCATTCCAATCAATGTTGCCCTTCTTCTTGGTGTGGGAGGAGCCAACTTTCTTGTCCTTCTTGTCAGACTTTCCCAAGCTAAAGGTCTATTCCCATTTAATTTACTTAGCAGCTTACTCGTAGAAGTCGGTAAAGTCCTTCACCAAGGACTTGTACAGACTCTTGTACAAATTTCCATCTTTGTAGAGTCTTGCAGAGATGGTTGCCAGCATGGTTTCTCTAGATGGATTCTCCATCAAATTGGCCTCTAGTCTGAACCTGACAATGTAGTCCTTTAGCGACTCATGCTTACACTAAAAGATCACAGCGAGATGGTAGGGGGCACAAGCTACCTCTTCAGCGCCCAGTACTGGCTAATAGACTTCCATATGCAATCATCCTAACTACAAATTAAGTGAGCTGGGAGGCTTCTGAACTAAGCTTAAGGTATTCCTCCCAGTGTAGCTGGGAAAATACGACACTTGACTAAAAGGTCGGATGTTTGCAAATCCATCTGGACATTGAATGCATCTAGATGATCGTATAGATTGGAATCCTTGTTGTACAATGGAATTGCGGGGAACTTGAACTTAAGAGAGAGGCCCCCAGTCTAAATTTCTTTAGAGAGCGGCGACCTCTCTTCGTAGCAAGCTCAATCACCCAGAGCTCACAGATGTTCCTCCAGCTGGATCATTTTCTGGAAAAGTTTCTCAACCAATGGGTCCTACACCTCAGGCTATTGGCTAAAAGACTACTGGACTCTTTGATTCTCTCGTCGTATGGGCCGTGACCTGGAACTTGCTCCTGTGAGCCATAAGTTGGAGAATTCTCCTAATCAATATTGCCCAAACATCCTAACTATTGCTGCAGATGAACATCCCTGGGCACAAGAACTTCAGTCTACTTCTGCACACCTTCTGCTAGTGTCGTGATGACTTTAGTTAGTTCACCCAACATATTTTCTAATTTTTCCTGTTGTTGAAAACAAGTCTACATCCCATCGGTGCCATTGGCGGTAGCTGCAATGACAGGTGTTGTGGAGGAATTTGTCATTGACACGTGACCTTCTGGGGTATTAGGCAATACGTTTGAAGCTCTGGTGGCTCTTCCCTTGGCCATTATAGCAAGAAACGAACTAGGATAAGTGAGATCCCCACAGACGATGCCAAAATGTTAATGGTGGATTTTGGTTGAACCCAAATCTGGCCAATGAAGGATTCTTTTTGGATCTTAAATTGTAATCTAGTTGCAAAATGTGGTAAACATATATAGAAGATAGGAAGAAAAGGAAAAGTAGCAGATGGCACAGAGCTTTTAACGTGGTTTGGCCAAATTCGGACAGAACCTGACCCTACATCCATAATAATGTATAAATCTGAAGGTGTTTTTACAGAGTTTAAGTATATTGGTCTCTCCCCCCTCTTTCATCTTTTTCCTCCTATTTGTAGAGGAGAGGAGGTTATAATTGCAATTTTACATGCAGCAAATCTATTACATCAAATGTAAATATACAAGATAGAATGACCAGACAAAATCTTGTTAGTCAGCTCTTATGGATTGCCTCATGCAGGTGGGCCCCTCATGTCTACTGGGCAACACATGTGTTGATCTTCTATTCATCGAGCTCCTGGGCTACTGGTCGCTCCTCACAAGCCAGGTCACTTGATCTGGGGGAGTTGCTATCTTTAGGGTAGCAAGGTCGGGCTCGATTTTACAAAGAGTGAGCTCGGGCTAGTGAGGTCAGGCTCGCTATTGCAGAGAGAGAGAGCTCGGGCAAAAGAAGTTGCTAGCAATGTGAGCTGGGGTTCTAGCGCTCTAAGTGTCCTGTGACCTAAACTCCTCGTCATGCTTGGGCCATTTGCTAGTCCATTTTGGGTGTTCTAAATTTTGCACATAACATATACAGAAAATTAGGAAGCACGCTTGAAAATCCAAAATGGTGGAGTGGTTGTAAAAGGTGATGAAGACACTAGCAATGTGGATTATTATGGCAAGATTCTTAACTTTGTTCAACTTCAATATATAGGGGAAAATATAATAGTTATATTTAAGTGTAAATTGTTTAAGATACCACAAGGAAGGCACCAAGCAAAAGGATACAAGAAAGATGAGTATAAGTTTATTAATCTTGATATCACACACTTAATACATAGATAAACCCTTTGTTTTGGCAAGTGAAGCTAAATAGGTATATTATGATAAGAATGTTAAAAGTTCAAATTGGAATATAGTAGTGAAGCTATTACCTCGAAGTGTTTGTCACATATTATAAGTAGACAAGGATGAAAGAGTTAAAAATTTTGAAAATGTGGACAAAACATATCAATAAAATGAATTAAGATATATGGGTAATATGCAGCTAGTGCTATGCCCTCCACTGTTCATCAAAGGCTAATAATTTGAATAAACTATAGTAAGGTAGAATGTGCTTTAGCTGATGACAATCCTTGTTATGTTTAGCAATGTAATGTTGAGTTTGAAATCTATAGTCCTTATGTTAAACCCTTAATAGTTGAAGGCAGTTTTGACCCAAAAGAAGTAGACATTTACATTCTGAATTCATCAGGATTCTCTTTAATCCTAAAGGCCATGGACTCAGGTTCAGCCTGTGAAAATAATGAATGATATATAAAAGCATTTAGTTCGACTATCAGCCTACGTGGTCAAGAGAAAGGTAATAATGATTCTCCTAGATTATATTTATGATGACAATCCACTTGGATTTCTTGATTCAACTTTGAGAAATGAGGAAAAGAAAATTGAAGTCCAAGATCCTTTAAAAGAAGTGAATTTGAGTCTTGGAAATGAAAAAAGGTCGTTCGACTAGCATTAGTGCACTTTTTCTTGAAGTCAAAAAACTAAGATTAATTCAAGTATTAAAGGAATACACAAATTATTTTATAAGGAACTATGAGGAAATTTTGTGTTTGAGCCGAGATCTAGCTGAGCACAAATTACCAATTAAGGAAGGATTTTGACCACATAAATATGCTTCTAGGCAGTTTGCCTTTGATATTATTCATAAAATTAAAGAAAAGATTGAAAAGCTAATAAAAGTTAATTTCATTTGGACCACTAGATATGTTGAATGGATTTCAAATATGGTTGCAGTAATGAAGAAAAATGGAAAACTTAAAGTGTATAGGGACTTCAGAAATTTGAATAACACTACACCAAAAGATGAATACCCTATGCCAATAGTCGACATGCTAATTAATTTGCCTTTAGGGCACATTGTTATCAGCTTCATGGATGGAAATGTTGGATATAATCAAGTTTACATTGTGGAAGATGATAAGTCGAACATAGCTATCAAATGTCCTAGAGCAATAGGAATCATCGAATGGGTAGTGATGCCTTTTGATTTGAAGCATGCAGGAACAATTTATTAAAGGGCTATAAACACAATTTTTTCATGACTTAATCGGTAAAATGATAGAAGTTAACATTGATGATGTAGTAGTCAAAGTCGAATCTTATAAAGAACACATCAAAAACTTAGTCCAAGCCTTTGAACAGATGAATCAAAATAATTTGAAGATGAAACCTTTGAAATGTTCATTAGGTGTTTTTGTAGGTAATTTCTTAAGATTATCAGTTCACTAAAAGGGGATCGAAGTTTGACAAAAACAAGGCCAAAGAAATTTTGAAAAATGCACTACAAGAAAAATAGGATTTTCCAACGGAATATTCCAACAGACATTCTAACAGATTCAGGTTCGTTGGAATATTCTAACGGACAATAGTCCCATTGGAATATTCCATTGGACTTTCTGTTGGAATGTTCATTTTTAAATTTTTTTTTTCAAAAAAGTGATGCTCCAATGGAATTACCAACGAAATATTCCTTTGGAATATTCCAATGGAAATTTTCATTTGAAAACTTTTAAAAAAATTTCAATGGAAATTCCAACGGAATGTTTCATTGGAATATAAAATGCACCATTTTATTTTTGATTTCCAACGGACATTTCCGTTGGAATGTCCGTTGAAATTTTTGTAAACCCTATATCAGTTCCCTTTCCCTTTTCTGCAAAATTCCTGTTTTGCTCTCTCGCGCCTGGCCTCTATCTTTTTCTTTCTTCTCTACACTGTGCTGCTAGTCTCTTAGCAAGGTGAGTTTCTTCTCCCTTTCTCAAGTTGTCCTGCCTGTGTATTACTTCTTTTCCTTGCATTAAAATCCTAGTAACTTTGTTCCTTAAAGATACTTACTTTTTCTTGGAAAGAATGCCTGGGTGTGGAAATCAGATCGATGATATCGTAACTACTCATGGAGTTTCATCACACACCCAGTGTACGAGAAATACATGTTTTATATGTTTTTCTTCTTAGCTGAGCTCGGTCAAAATGCAATTGGTTTTGGCTATTTGAGTCTATTATAGTATTTTTTTTCAATTTACATGTGAAATTATTGACCCTAGGCTAGATACTGCTTCTCTTGCTTTTCCAGAGGGTAGGTATTCCCCTCGCCAATCTGGTGCCCATAATGTATTGGTTCCTGGTGGCTAAGAAGGTTGTTATGCTGCATAATTTTTTTTCAGATGGAAAGAATAGTATTAGGGTTAGGATAGTCTCATTGGAATATGGCTTTATTCCTACAATACTAGATTATATAGAGAATAAGGAAGAAAAGGTAAGTTAGTTGACAATGAAAGTCTAGTAAGGACTATCCTGTATTAATACATGATTGGACCTAGTAAACTACATCAAGGGATTGCAACGCTTCTTCTGGCCTAACTGAGAGTTATGAGCCAAGCCACAAGGCTCTGGAAAATAGGCAGAAGATGAACAAATGTTATAAGTCCTCATTTGGTGCTTCACATAGAGAACACACTTGAGGAATATTGATATGTCCTTGCTGGAGGAAATCTATAGTAGGAAGCATGTGATTACATAACTTCCATAAAGAAACTATGATTCTGGAAGGAAGCTTAAGTGTCCACAACTTGTCCCAAGGAAAATCAGGTTGGAGGTGATGTTGATCAGTTAAAAGTTTGTAGCCTTTTTTAACTGTCCCAAGGAAAATTAGGAAAATCTAGTGTATACTGAGACCAGATACGAGCAATAATGTAAGGATAACTAGGATGAAGCAGCCACATATTCTAAAATTTAAAGCCATGTTTGAAGTATCTCCTGCTTCTAGCAACAGAAAATAAAATGGGAGCATGATCAATTAAGAAAATGGGCAAACCTTTTAGAGTAGGATTCGAGAAGGCAATCAGCCATTGTTGATCACAAAAACCATAATCTAAATGCTCCCAAATAGCATTAGTACCCAGTCTGTTATTAGACCATGTGTGCCATAGTCCAATATGTTTGATATTCATCATTCTGCAGTTGGAAAGAACCTTCTCAAATTCCTGAGCTCACAACAATGAAGAAGAAGAAATTTATGCTCTACATTCAAGACTTGGTTACAGTCACCCATCATCAACTATGGATGGTTAATACAATCTAATTGTGATTTTAAGAATGACCAAAACTCACCTCTATTTTGGTATTGTGGAGGACCAAAAACAAAGGTAATGAACAGAAATTGATCCAATTGTGACCTTAGTTGGAGATAAAACCAATTCTGAGACATAGAGAGAATGGATACGGTAACAAAGCCACTCCAAATCAGAAAAAGACAACCTCAATATCCCTCAGTCTCCACTCCATAAAAATGACCATAACCATTAGTTAAAAGTTTCCTATCATAGTGGTCAACTATATATTTGAAACATATCTTATTTCCTGTTTAAGCTTTGAATGTTTTGAAACATGCCTAGTTTCCTATTATAGCTGTGAACATGTGAGAACAAAATAATTTATCAATACATAGGACAACATAAAGCTTTTGTTGAATGCATTTTAAGCTTAAAACACGTTTTGTTAA